>NC_069446.1:33532361-33580598 GCF_026875155.1 Cherax quadricarinatus | reverse complement strand
CTGTAAGTTACTCCTCAGGTATTTTCCCTTTGAGGGAATTAGTTTCACCAAATTCTTCCCTGATTCACGATTAATGTTGAAATTCATAATTGAAGCGTGCAAGTATTGTAGCTTTTAGAAAACATGCTGATTGAGTATCAGACAGACCGCTAGAAAATTTAAGCCCACCAAAGTCAACTGTTGGTAGGGTTCTGAAGAGAGCTGACGACACTGGTGATTGTGTTGCGCTGCGTCCAGGAAAAAGTGGTTTAGTTTTAGTTTAATATGTTTATTATGCACACCCATACCCTTTCCTGTGGTCGGTAGTCAAAAGATTACAGAGGTACATAATGGGTCCAGGAACTGGACCCATTATGAAACCTCTGTACAGACATTATGTCCCTCTGTACAGGCATTATGTACCTCTGTACAGAAAATTATGTACCTCTGTACAGACATTATTTTACCTCTGCACAGACATTATGTACCTCTGTACAGACATTATGTACCTTTGCCAAAACGAAATCCATAGTCCATTATCATCATTGCCCAACTTTAGGGACTTCTGTGCTGACCTTGATAATGTGTGGGCGTCTTGCTCTTGCCTGGATCTGTGAAAAATTTTCCCTTTTCTCTCTGGACCTTGTCCTTATCTTATTCTGCCCGTTGGCCATTTTACTTTAGGGTATCATTCTTCAGCTTTATTTTTCCCGCTCTGCGGATTTTTCTTTAACGGTTTAGTGGGTAGGTGGTTCCTAAACTCAGATGAGGGTGTGGGCATCCCGCTCTGCGGGGGGAGGCCCCCCTGGCTTACTTGGAACCGTCTAGTTTCTCTTTCATTTTGAAAAAAAAAAACTCATTCTTCCTTTTTTTTCATTGCCCATATCGCTTCTCTGTACATTGGGGAGCAGAGATCCATACGGCGTAATCGGATCTTTTGCGCCAGGCTTCATCGAGTGTGAACGTCTAGCTTCCGCTGAGCTTGTCCTTATTTATTTTGCCCGCCGAGCATTTTTACAGAAGGGGCACCCATTATCCTCAATTTTAGCCAGCTACATTTTAATGCTCTGTGGATAATTCTTTAACGGTTTTAGTGGAAAGCTGGTGGTCCACCAGGTCTATTTGGGAACTTTAGTTTCTCTTTCTGTTTACAAAGCGATTCATGTTCCCTTTTTTTTTTTTTTCATGGCCCAACTTTAGGAAATACTCAGTCTCCATTCCACTGCCGACCTTGCTAACTGGCAAGACACAGTTGCTCTACACTCAGGAAGTGTTCCTTCGATCCCTGTTTGGGGGGGGGGAAAATTTATATTCTATGCAAGAAAGGTAAAATTTATACCGACAATATGAAAGTTTAAGACAGAGGTGCAACATCCGGATATCTTTATTGCAGACGTATCGCCATCCAGTGGCTTTATCAATACAGATTCTAGGACATAATTAGAAGACAGTAGAACTATATACAAAAGACAGGTAATCAGTCCCTCAGCCTTGGAGTTGGTGTCGGAGTGCACCCGTGGTTGTAAGAGATTCTGGAGCACAGACGACGAACAAGTAAAGGTAAGATCCCAGTGGGATGAGCAGGGAAACGGGACACGACGAAGAATAGCGCTGGAGAGTGTTCTTAGTCGTAGAAAAATAGAGCCAGGGCTTAATCCAGCGCTAAGGCGATCGGGAAAACAGACACTGAGAACAGACATAGCAGGCTCTTCTGTTGGAAAGACTCCGTGGGGGTGAGCTGGAAGGACGGGACAGGCGAAGATTAGCGCTAGAGAGGAGTATAGAAATTGAGCCATGGCTTAACCCAAAAGCTAAGGCGAACTTAGGTCAGAGGGAAGAACAGCCCAAGGTACCTTTCAGAGAATCCAAAGGTTATTTGTAGATATGTTAGGCGCAGAAACATACAAGGAGTAGAAAAGGTTGTGTTGGTTTGGGGGCTGCGAATGTCTCGTCAAGGAGGAGGTCCAGTAGTCATGTCGTCTAAAGTTTGTCTGTCTGTCAGTGAGCGTCTACCATACAAGTCACCGCAGGGTTTGTCAAAATGGACATGGAGAGACTCCTTGTGGTGAAGTCCTCCCATCCGACATCAAGCACCCAGCGCAGCGCCGGAGCAGAGGCAAGGAGATTGGCGTTTATGTAGGCGTCAGTGGATAGGGACGTATTGCAAACGAGGGCATAGTCACTGGTAGGCAGGATTTTCCCATGGAAGTAGGTCATGCCCAAAGGGATGGGTTAGTTTGTAATTTAGTGTGAAGGTCATGTAGATGTCTTCTGAACCAAGATTCCATGATGTTGCAGTGTCTGAAAAATTGTGCTAGAAAGGTATACAATACCGACAAGATGAAAGTAAAGACATGTGCAACATATGGATATTTTTATTGTAGACGTTTCGCCATGGGCTTAGCGTCCCTATTTTGAAGGTTCTCATTATCCATCCTATGATTTTCCTAGCAGATGAGGTAGATACATTGTTGTGGTCTTTGAAGGCGAGGTACTCTGACATTATCACTCCCAGGTCCTTCACATTACTTTTTCCGCTCTATTGTATGGTTAGAATTTGTTGTATACCCTGATACATTTTTAATTTCCTCAAGTTTCTAATATCTAGTATTTGAAATTTCTCCTTGTTGAACTTCATATTGTTTTCAGTGGCCCATTCGAAGATTTGGTTGAGTCAGCTTGGATTTCTCCCTTTGTCTTCGTGGAGGTCACTGCCATGGTAATCTGGGTGCCATCCGCAAAGGAAGAAAACGGAGCTATGGTTTACATCTCTGTCTGTCAGAATAAGGATGAGGAATAGAATGGGAGCGAGTACTGTGCCTTGTGGAACAGAGTTTTTTATCGTAGCTGCCTCAGACTTTACTTTATTTACTATTCTCTTTGTGTTCTATTTGTCAGGAAGTTATAGATCCATCTACCAACTTTTCCTTTTATTCCTTTATTACGCATTTTTTGTGCTATTACACCATGGTCACACTTGAAAAAGGGCTTTTGCAAAGTCTGTGTATACAACATCTGTACTTTTTTTTATCATTTACTCCTATCTCACCTATGGAATTTTTTGCATGGGGCTCAACAACAATAAATCATCTCAACTATTAATTACCCAAAAAAAGGGCTGCGTCAGGATGATAAATTCCCACTCCAGGCAGTACACTCCACCAAAATTAAACAACTCTAAACTTACTCACCGTACAAAACATCCTACTTATTATTTGCTTACTACATACATAGAGCACTAGACTCGGATATAACCCTCCCCCAAAACTTCTTACCAACCTCAACAGAACACATGACCAAACAAAAGGCACAGATCACTCTTTGATGTTCCCGTGTCCATCTCGCACTATGTAAAATGCAATGCACATAAAAGGCCCAAAAATCGGAATTCATTACCTGTTGTGGAAAAATACTGTATATTTTTTCCCCAGAAATACAATAGTTATATGTAAATAATGGCCATACTGTATTTAATAAAATTTATGTTATCGAAAACGGGAAGCTGCGCCTGCGCAGAAGGACAGTCGCCATTATTGTTTGATTTGAACAGACGTTGTAAATAATGGGAAGAATTTTTCGTGCTCTAGAGGTTAAAACTGGGCTGACACCTCTCAAATAGGAGGCGAAATTTTTTGGATGTGCTTTCCCTGCATAATTTGAGTATCGGGCGACAGGCAGGACAACTCCAGGAACCTCAGATAAGCTGTCCAATTTATGCTTAAATTCTGGCCAGTAAATTTTTCATAAATGTAGGCAAAAGGGGGGGTCCTGTACATGACACATTAATCTCCAGTCAAATTGGTGAGTGTTATGATAAGTAAAATATTCTCCTTCTGTTATAAATGTGTATATATATAATTCTTTATTAATTTAATATACAGTCCACACCTGTAAATATAAAAGAAACACTGTCTGTTTTTTCAATTCAAGACTCTTCTTAAAAAACCACTTATTCACCCACGACTAAATAAATAACGATTAACTGTATCTCATAAATGTATAACCTGTGACCCTATCAAACTATGTTTTTTTTTTTTTAATTACATTACCTAATGATGAATGTTGCAGCGAGGAGAAGGCTGGAGGTAGTGGAGATGTCATGTCTGAGGGGAATGTGTGGTGTGAATATATGCAGAGAATTCGAGTTTGGAAGTTAGGAGGAGGTGTGGATTGCCAAAACTGTTGTCCAGAGGGCTGAGGAAGGGTTGTTGAGGTGGTTCGGACATGTAGAGAGAATGGAGCGAAACAGAATGACTTCAAGAGTGTATCAGTCTGTAATGGAAGGAAGGCGGGGTAGGGGTCGGCCTAGGAAAGGTTGGAGGGAGGGGGTAAAGGAGGGTTTTTTGTTGGAGGGGCTTGGACTTCCAGCAGGCATGTGTGAGCGTGTTTGATAGAAGTGAATGGAGACAAATGGTTTTTAATACTTGACGTGCTGTTGGAGTGTGAGCAAAGTAACATTTATGAAGGGGCTCAGGGAAACCGGCAGGCCGGACTTGAGTCCTGGAGATGGGAAGTACAGTGCCTGCACTCTGAAGGAGGGGTGTTAATGTTGCAGTTTAAAAACTGTAGTGTAAAGCACCCTTCTGGCAAGACAGTGATGGAGTGAATGATGGTGAAAGTTTTTCTTTTTCGGGCCACCCTGCCTTGGTGGGAATTGGCCAGTGTGCTAATAATAATAAAAATTTACCTAATAGAATACTCCATTCTCTTGAATGCACAGTAACTCATCTAATGACCATATGGCCTGTTTCTGCACTACGAATTACCTACGAATTACCAGTGAATAGCAGAATACAGTGTTGTAGTAGCTACTAACCAGTATTATAATGGTACTTAGTGGAGTGGAGTGACTTTCATTAGTTTCTTTTTTCTTGAAATACCAGACCCGGTGGCCTGGTGGCTAAAGCTCCCGCTTCACACACGGAGGGCCCGGGTTCGATTCCCGGCGGGTGGAAACATTTCGACACGTTTCCTTACACCTGTTGTCCTGTTCACCTAGCAGTAAATAGGTACCTGGGTGTTAGTCGACTGGTGTGGGTCGCATCCTGGGGGACAAGATTAAGGACCCCAATGGAAATAAGTTAGACAGTCCTCGATGACGCACTGACTTTCTTGGGTTATCCTGGGTGGCTAACCCTCCGGGGTTAAAAATCCGAACGAAATCTTATCTTACTGTGAATTTCATATAATCTGTAGTTACCAGCGGTCGCAATATACACTACGAGAAGCAATTATTACTACAGAAAAAGCGTCCTTCCTCCAAAATTTCCACCAGTCAACTATAGTGATAAGTAAGTAAGTTTATTCAGGTAAACACAAATACAGTTACATAGAATTATCATACATAGCAGCATATGTGTAGGGAACCTAGGATAACCCAAAAAAGTCAGACAGAGTGACTTATTTCCATTGGGGTCCTTTTACCTTATTATTATAGTATAAAGGTTATAATATTTTCTTATTATTCTACAATAAATAACATCTTATTATCATACTAAAAGACTATCTGCTACACCAAGGTCATTAAGACTATCTACAATACGAGGGTCATTACAAGGAATAAGGTAAAATTTACACGTATGTTAGCTAAAAAATAGAAAATCATTTCCCCCCCCTTTCTGTAGCTACATTTCATCAAACACCTTTTGGCCCTCTTTTTAACTGGTTCACGCTATGACTGGCTTTGACAGTGGGGGTAGTCTGTTCCATTCCTTTATTGCTGTACAATAAAAGGTGTTTGAAGCCTGGCCACTGACTGTGTGGTACTACAAAGTTGTGCCCCTCTCCCCCTAGTACTATGATTGCTTTGGTTTCCAACTTGACAAAATTGACAGCAAGATATTCTGGACATTGTTTGTGAGCAATTTTATAAACATGAATTAGCTTCAGTTGTTTTAACCCCTGTCTTCAACATTTAGCATATCCAACTGCTGTAATTCATCCTGGCCTACATGTTCTCTTGGTCCCAGCCCCAGGATGAAACTTATGATTTTGTTCTGGGTGATTTGCAGTCTATCTTTCAGTTTTTTTGTCAAGGCAGAGTACCAAGAAGAGCAAGCGTAATCCATATGGCTTGTAATAAGGGCTAGCATAGGTCCTGCGAGCCTCATAGGTAGACAAATGTGCTTGTCTATACAGGAACTTCAGTTTGGCATTCGCTTTCTTTACTACACTGTTCCCTATCAATTCTCCTGACATGCATGGGTCAAAGGGGATTCCCCAAAAATTTTAAATGATTAAACCAAAAATGATGGGCTCCCCATTACATTGAACATTAAAAATTTTTTACCCTTCTCAGTTTATGTTTCGTGCCAAAGAGAATGGCTTCAGTTTTTCCCCAGGTGTAATGAAGTTTTTTTGTCTACTAACCATTTGCTGCAGGACTCTCCAGTTCCATTTTAAAACATTACCATATCTTGTGGGTCTTTACCTGACACTAACAGAGCACTGTCATCGCATACAGTAGGAGTTTGCACTTGACACTGATAGGCATATCATTGACATAACATAAGAATAATAAGGGACCCAGAATACTACCTTGGGGGAAATCCACATGTTTTTCGCAGGGGTTCTGATTCTGTTTTGTGATTTTGACTATTTGTCTCCTGTTGCTAAGGTAGGACTTAAACCAGTCTACAGAACCTATACCAATAGCTTGAAGTTTATTACATAATATATTGTGGTTGACAGTATCGAAGGCCTTTTGCAGTCTAAGGTTACCATGCCTATGAGGTTCCCCTTTGACATTTCAGTTCTCAGGTAATCCATCAGATTAATAAGGAGGTGTCGGTTGAGTAGGATCTCTAAAGCCCGATTGATAGCTATGGAGAATGTTTTTGTCATTAAGGACTTAACTACTTGAGAATACACCGCCCTCTCTAAAAATTTTAGATATTATACTGAGTATACTAACAGGCCTATAGTTGCTTACCCTCAGACCTACTATTTTTCTGAAGATAGGAGTGACCCTGGCCTCCTTGAACCCCTCCGGTACTGTATTAGTGGTGATTGATAGATTTATTATGTGAGCAATAGGGATTGACAGTTCAGAAGCACCATCTTTTAGGAACTTAGACGGGATGTTATCAGGGCCTGTGCTCTTAGTTGGGTTTAACCTGCTTAGTTCTTTTTGAATAAAGTCATGAGATACACTTACTAGTTGACAACTGTTTGGGGTTACCCCTTTATTGGTATAGTATGTTTGAAACTTATCAGAGTCTGTGTTAAAGGTATTTGATGCGGCTGGTAGTTTACTTACTAGTGTTGATGCAACATTTATTGTGGTGGAGACGGAAAAAAAAATAGAAAAGCTAGATACAGCGATTGATAAACAAGGGTTGAGGTCGACCGTTCGTCACTGTAGGAGTTGCCAGCAGTCACCGATTTCTTCAACACGCAAGTTATACTTTTGTATCAATCAAATCACATATTACTCGGGTAGATAATTTCCAGTAGATCCTTCATGTGTTAGCTCAAATCACCGACCAGTATGTTTTAAATAAGCGACCCACTGTTATTATTATTATTATAATCAAGGGGGAAGCGCTAAACCCGGAGGATTATACAGCGCCTGGGGGGGGATGTGGAAGGCATTCAGGCTTAATTCGGGGAACTGGAGCACAGATCCAATTCCCTAAATCAAGAGCCCCTCACCAACATCAAGGAACCTTCCTTGAGGGGAAGCGACCCACTGATCAGATCAGATCGACTGGTCCGAACCCTTGACTGGTCCGAAACCTTGACTGGTCCGAACCCTTGATGGTCCGAACCCTTGACTGGTTTCAAACGGTTTCGTTGGACAATAAAGCAGGACTCAAGAAATCGTAATGACACGATTGCAAATAAACCATACCCCCGGCCGGGATTGAACCCGCGGTCATAGAGTTGGAGGCTGGAGTTCTGAGACTCTATGACCGCGGGTTCAATCCCGGCCGGGGGTATGGTTTACAATAAAGCAGACTGTAAACGGATGGGGTTGTAGGCGCCCTTATAAACACAAACATAAAAAATCAGGAACGTGACGGTAAGCTGTCCAATATACAAAAACAGTTAGAAACAAATACAAATAGCTAGAGCTTCATTTAAGGTTATTAATAGAATATTCAAGAGGTTGCTAGTAGAACTGCAGTAAATCAACCATTCAAATCATTATGAAGCTGTGTGTAGTCTGTGGTCAGTCAAACAAACGGGCTTCCACATGCATAAATTGTCATTTTTGTGGAAATTGGTGTCACGCCCCTTGTGCAGATATCCCAGAACTAGCTACAAGCAGTATTAAAACAGAGAAGTGTTTTTGGGTATGCCCAAATGAGGAAAATCTGTGGACTAAAATCACAAGGGTATTAAAAGAGGATAACATCAAAGCTGCTTTCATAGAAAACCTGGAAGCTTTCTACAACAGATGGGAACATAAAAAGTCTGGGCTGAATGGTACTGCCCTTGATACTGGCCATGTAGTCAGAAACTGTAAGGCTGGAGGTGATGTCCTGGTAGTCAGTAAATGTGGGGCTGATAGTGCTGTCCTGGGAGACAGTAATGGTGAAGCTGGAGGTGCTGTCCTGGGAGACAGTAATGGTGAAGCTGGAGATGCTGTCCTGGGAGACAGTAATGGTGAAGCTGGAGGTGCTGTCCTGGGAGACAGTAATGGTGAAGCTGGAGGTGCTGTCCTGGGAGACAGTAATGGTGAAGCTGGAGGTGCTGTCCTGGGAGACAGAAATGGTGAAGCTGGAGATGCTGTCCTAGGACACAGTAATGGTGAAGCTGGAGGTGCTGTCCTGGGAGACAGTAATAGTGAAGTTGGAGGTGCTGTCCTGGGAGACAGTAATGGTGAAGCTGGAGGTGCTGTCCTGGGAGACAGTAATGGTGAAGCTGGAGATGCTGTCCTGGGAGACAGTAATGGTGAAGCTGGAGGTGCTGTCCTGGGAGACAGTAATGGTGAAGCTGGAGATGCTGTCCTGGGAGACAGTAATGGTGAAGCTGGAGATACTGTCCTGGGAGACAGTATTGGTGAAGCTGGAGAGTTTGTCCAGGTAGTCGGGAATTATACGCAGGAAGGAATACATATAAGTGACCTCATAGGGGACAGGAGCCATAGTAGAGAAACAAGTGTAGTCAAAGATAAGATAAAACCAATATTGCAAACTAGAAATACCGCAGGAAATAGCAAACAAGAGGACTCCACTAGCAATAGTGAGGATATATTACCAAAAACAACTGGTGGGAGCTCCATTGTTGGTGCTAGGGAGGATAGAAGTAAGACAGGGAAACATGCACCAACAGGGAATACAGTCACAGAAACCCAAGGCAAGCGGAAACCAAGCCTGTGCACATACTATGCACTTGGTATCTGCTGGCATGGGAAATCTGGAAAAACAGATGGACGTGCAACTATGACCACCCTAGAAAATGCCATGCCCATATGACAACAGGAAAATGCAAATTCCCTTCCTGTAAGCTTTTTCACCCTGAACTGTGTACCTCTTCAGTACAGGAAAGACTGTGCTATAACTTAAATTGCCAGGCATACCATCTAAAGGGGACGAAAAGATACAAAACATCCAGGCCATGGGAAAACCTGGGTAGCCACAGCCACTCAAGAGGGAGAGGTTTTTTAGTGCCAGGAAGGAAAAAAAACTGGCAGGAAATGGCAGAAATCGTACACCAAATCCAGTCATTCCTGGAGTGGAACCACAGTCGATGGCCTCCACTCCAAACCAACAGATACAGATACTAATGCCGGAAAAAAATCCCCCCCCCCAGGACCAACAATACCACCAGTCCGATAACATTCTTCTTTGCAAATATACAGGGTCTAAAGCCACCAACAAACAACAAAATACCTTTCATCCGTGGACTGCTTGCAGAGGCAAAGGCAATGTTCGCGGCTTTCACTGAGACCCACATAAAGGATCACTTGGACAACGAAATATGGATCCCAGGTTACAACCTATACAGATGTGACAGAGTGAACAGCAAAAGGGCCAATTTTAGCTATTTCACTTATATTACTTATATTCTATCGACTGAGCACAATAAATCGCCCAGTCAATTGCTGCAACTACAAATAAAGTGATTGGAAATGGGTATTGTGGCCAATTTAAACCAAAGTCAGAATATTCCAACTTTCAAAATGTGTCAGAATAACCAAGCAGACAGTCCTGGCCACTAATCTAACATGTTCCTATGTTCTTTAGTTTTGTTTTGAGGCTTTACAAATGTATTCCATTTTGATTTTTTTTTCCATAATGAATTTTTATTCAAACCAAAAAAATAGAAGATTTACTGTTATGCAATATTGTAATAAGTGTATAATTATCATCCACCAATTTGTGACTGTACTTAGACCCACCAGTTGGCGTGTATTAGGTGTGTGCTCATAACCACATAGATGTATTCTCTCATATCTTGGCCCAAATTTACCACTCGCACAGCCATATCTGAGTGAGCTGTGCTCATGGCGTTAGAATCTACGGTTTGGCCCTGAAATCCTAAAAGCCGGATCTAGGCAACGGATCTGAAAAGGGTTTAAATCCCATTATACAAAGGCCCTTCAGTCTGGGGTTTTTGTTAGCCTTGTTGTGCCACATGAGTGTGAGTAAGTAGCAACGTACGTTCTGTATATGCGAATTCGGTAAACTGTTAGTCTAGACTTGGGTCTGGGGGGCAGTAAACAATTACTGCGCCTTGGTGAGAGACTGTTTTGTGGCAAATAAAAAAAACAGAATCAACTGATTTAGGAAGCCAGTGATTTTCATTTGTTTATGTACTGTACAATCATTTAACATGAAACTGCAGTATGGTACTTTCCATAGTGTATATGCAGTAAGTATTTTTACTGTTTCCTCATTATAAATGGGTAATTTTTACGTAATTTTGTAAAATTTGAAATTCATTCAATTTTTGTTAGTGTTTGAAAAGCATTCAGAATTTGAGGTTGAATAGGTCACTGTCTTTTCAGGATCAGCTTAATGGCTTGAGCGGTTATGGACAGATTTATGGTTTCCTTTGCGCTGAATGTCACGATGGCATCACTGGCACTCCTTCCTGGGGTATCATTCTCTAGCTGACTCGGGCGTTTGAGGAAAACTCTGAGAGAGCATTGGGGTTGGTTACAGGTAATACAATGGAAGGCATTAGGCATCATTGAATAGGTATATTATACTTTTGGTGGCTCTGTGGTTATCTTAATATGCCAAAACAGACATACACAGGCAGATTGGACACCATTGAGAGAATGGTTTCACTTAGAGACCAGTGTATTCAGTCTCTAGAATACTCTACCTGTGAATTAATAGGCAGAAGATGTGATAAACTTGAATGGTTAAATGTCAATAGTGTTTGCTGAGCAAGTAGGATAGGATTTAGCATGAAAATTTCTTTATATCTCTCTGTGAAGGTGTAAATTGAAGTTGACACTATGACTTCTGATTTGGACTGTTCTTCCAAGTAAATAGCTTTTGAACATAGAGGTTGGGAGGAGCAGTGTGTATCTTTTAAATGGTACATGTGTAAAAATTCCAAAAGCTCAAGCACTAATCAAATAGTGGGTGCATTGTATAATTTTACATCTTTGTGCGCCATATTAGCATAGTTACTCATTTTGAGAATATTTTTTGGGTGACCATCAGAATCACTTTACAGCATTTTTTTTTTTTTTTTAAACTCGTCAGTCATCTCCCACTGAGGCAGCGGTGACCCAAAAAGAAAGAAAATCCCCAAAAAGAAAAATACTTTCACATTATTCAACACTTTTCACCTCACCTCATACATAATCACTGTCTGTGCATAGGCACTAGATAGTCAGTTAAGAAGTCCCTCCAATGCTAAGATCCCATATCCCATCTTGTAAACGTTGCAGGCATTGTACCTGCCCATTTCCAGGGACTAACTCCAGTAACTGGTTTCCGAATCCCTTCACAAAATATTACACTGTCACCACTCTATCAAGCTTCGTCTAGATCCCATAAAAATAATTCGTCTCCATTCTCGCCTATCTAACACACTCATGCATGCTTGCTGGGAAATCAAGCCCCTCGCCCACAAAACCTCCTTTACCCCCTCCCTCAACCTTTTCAAGGTTGACCCCTACCCCAACCTTCCTTTCCCTTCAGATTTATGCGCTCTTCAAGTCATTCTGTTTTGATCCGTTCTCTTAAATGACCCAGTCCACCGCAGCAACCCATTGTCAGCCCTCGGACTAATACTTTTAGTATCTGCACACCTATCCTATATTTCCACACTCCTGAATTCATCTGCCTAATCTTTACGCCACACATTGCCCTTAGGGTCATCTCCCTGCCTACAGTCGCCTTCCTTGCTGCAGCATTTGCAACCCAAGCTTCAAACCATATAAGAGTGTGGTACCACTATACCTTTTCACACATTCCTTCTTTGCCCTCAGTTGAATATCTTTTTTTTTTTTTTTTTGTCCACGTATTCCTCAATGCACAACTCCTCCCTTTTTTGCTTCATCAAATTATGGTTAACCAGCATTCTTCATCAACCCCATACACTGGACACTTCAACTCCCCCCAATTCTGCCCCAACTTTGTTTTTACTTACTCCATACTCCTCTCTCAGTGTGATAATCCATTTTTCGTCATCAACTCCTTTTGATAACCTCATCACCCGTATCTTTTATATGTTCCACTTTCAACTTCTACCTTTACAAACAAAGACTTTCTAAATAAGGATTTAATCTAGACCAGTTAATAATAAAAACAGATTAAAATCATATTTCATTGTTCCAACCACGTCGGGAAAAAGTTTTTAGTATCCTTTCCGTTACTCACAGTTTTCTGGGGTTTACAACAACGGTCTCCAAACTGGCAGGCCAGGTGTAGCATGCCACAAGATGGTATTGTGGCCCGTGGCAGCTTGAAATATTTATAAAATAGTCAAAAACTATATGCCCTCTTTTCGGGTCACTTCTAGTTAAGGAATTTTGTTGCTTGTAACATGTATTTGTCAACAATTTATTCCAATTTTTGTTCTAATCTTTTATTTTTCAGATAGATCTTCAGTTAAGGATGGGAAATAAGGGAAAGAACAATGCACAAGTTGAGTGCTGCTGTTTATGACGAATGAGGCTGAAAGGTGTCAGAACTAAAACCTGTTTTTAGAAAATAGATACGTATAAGATACAAACATAACACCTCAAATTGCCACTATCCTAAAACCCCTCCCTTTAAAGTGCACTTCCCATTTCAAGGACTCAAGTCCGGCTAGATAAAATAACCGGTTTTCCAGAATCCTTCACTAAATATTACCTGCCTCACATCTCAAGCTGCTTGTCAGGTACCTAAATACCAATTCGCGTCGACATTCACTCCTATTTAACACGCTCGTGCACGCTTGCTGGAAGTCCAAGCCCCTTGCCACAAACCTTCCTTTACCCCCTCCCTCCACCTTTTGGGTACGACCCCTTACCCGCCTGTCCTTCCCAACAGATTTATATGTCTCCCATGTCATTCTACTTTGATCCATTTCTCTAAATGTCCAAACCACCTCAACAACCTCTTTTCAGCCTCTGAACTATTACTTTTATTAACTCCACACCTAATAATTTCACTCGCCAAATTTTCTGAATAATATTTAACCAACATTGCCCTTAGAATGTGACATCTCCACGGCCTCCAACAGCCCTCCTCGCTGCACCCTTACAACCCAAGCTTCAACCCATATAAGAGTGTTGGTACTATTTACTTGCAATAATTCCCTTCTTTGCCTCCATAGATAACAATTTTTGGCCTTCCATATATACCTCATAAATACTAGGTAATAGTTGGGTAGGACAGCAACCACCCAGGGAGGTACTACCGTCCTGCCAAGTGTGTTTTAAAACGATTACCAGTTATTGTTTTACATGATGGTAGAATTGCAGGTGTCTTTTGTCTGTTTTATTAAACATGCAAGATTTCAGGTACGTCTTGCTTGCTGCTACTTTACACTTTAGATCACACTACACCATACGGCTGACTTGTTGAAAATATATTTTATATATATATATATAATATATAATATATTATATTTATATATATATATAAATATATATATATATATATATATATATCTATATATATATATTATATATATATATATATATATATAAACTATATATATATATATATATATATATATAATATATATAATTATATATATATTCTATATATTTATATATATATATATATATATAAAAATATAAAATATATATATATATATATAATATATAATATATATATATATATATATATAATATATTCTATATATTATATATAATTTATTTTTATATATATATATATATAATAATATTTATATATAAATATATATATATATATATATTATAATATAGATATATATATATAATATATATCTATTATAACTATATATATATATATTATATATTCTATATATATATATATATATATTTATATAAATATATATATATATATATTATTTATATATATATATATATGTTATTTCAACATGTTGGACGTCTCCCACCGAGGCAGGGTGACCAAAAAAGATAGAAACTTCCCCAATAAGAATATATAATTTTCATCATCATTCAAACTTTCACCACACCGCAACACAATTATCACTGCTTTTGCAGAGGTGCTCAGGAATACAACAGCTTAGAAGGCATATACGTATAAAGATCCACAACAGATCCCTCCAAACTGCCTATATCCAAACCCCTCCTTTAAAGTGCAGGAATGTACTCTTCCCATTTCCAGGGAACTCAAGTCACAGCCGAGTATATGAAAATTAAAATGGTTTCCTGAAATCCCTTCACCAAATATTACCTGTACTCACACTCCAACAGATCGTCAGGGTCCCAAGTACATTCGTCTCTATTCGTCCTATCGAATACGCTATGCTCGCTTGCTGGTGTCCAAGGCCCTTTCTCCACAAAACTCCTTTAGCCCTCTCTACAAACCCTTTTGAGGACGACCCCTACCTTCTTCCTTCCCCCTATAGATTTATATGCTTTCCATGTCATTCTACTTTGATCCATTCTCTCTAAAGGACCAAACCACCTCAACAACCCCTCTTCTTGCCCCTGACTTAAGACTTTTTATTAACTCCACATACCTTCTACTAATGTCCACACTCCGATTTTCTGCATAATTTTTACACCTCAACATTGCCTTAGAAGGACATCTCCACTGCCTCCACAGTCTCCTCGATGCTGACTTTACACCCAAGCTTCACATCCATATAAGAGTGTTTGGTACGACATTACTTTCATACATTCCCTTCTTTGCTCCTAGATAACGTTTTTTGACTCCACATATTCCTCAATGCACCACTCACCTTTTTTCCCTCATCAATTCATCATGAGTACCTCATCCTTCATAAATCCTATCTGCCGACAGTCAACCCCAAGTTCTGAAAAACATTCACTTCGTCACATTCTCCTTCCGCCCCATATGGGATATCCAATTGGTCGATTCTAAATCATTTTTGTACCCGTCATCCCCGTACTCTTCTCTATGTTGCACTTTCAAAAAAACTTTTCTACCTTTACACACATTCTCAGACTCATCCATTAACCTTTGCCAATTTTTCTTTAGAAGCTCCCATAAGCACAGTATCTTCAGCAAAATAGTAACTGTTCAATTCCATTTTGAATTTTGATTCACCATAATTTGATCCCACCCCCCTCTCCGATCACCCTTGCATTTACTTCATTTACAACCCAATCTATAAATCTATTAAACAACCATGGTGGAAATTCTACACATCCTTGTCTAAGACCTACTTTACCGGGAAGTTATTCTCCTCTCTTCTACACACCCGAACTGAGGCCTCACTATCCTCATAAAAAGCTCGTTACAGCATTTTAGGAACTTACCACCTATTCCTATATGCAACATCTGCCCAGTGCTCCTCTATCCACTTTTCACTATACCTTTTCTAAATCATAAATGCAATAAAAAACTTCCCTACATTTTATCTATAATACTGTATCACAATATATGCTTCAATGTAAACATTGATCTACTCATCCCTAACCCTCTGAAGCCTCCCTGCTCAGCCGACAATCCTAACAAATTTCTGTCTTACTCTAATTCTTTCAATTATAACCCGTACCGTACACTTTTCTGTATTACTCTGTTAACTTAGTTCCTCTTAATTTTTTTACAGTCCCTGTTGTCCCCTTTCCCTTGATATAAAGGGGACTACATACTCTCCGCCAATCCCTAGGTAACCTTCCCCTTCTTCATACATTTATTAAACAAAAGTACCAACCACTCCAACACTATATCCTCCCTCTTTAACATTTCTCTCATTGATTTCGTGTATAAGGGCAAGAGGAAATAACATCTTGTAGAAGTGAGGAAGAGCCAGTTGTGAGTGTGGGGGAAGTTCGTGAGGCAGTAGGTAAAAATGAAAGGGGGTAAGCAGCCGGGATTGATGGGATAAAGATAGAAAATGTTACAAGCTGGTGGGGATGTGGGGGATATAGTTTTGGAGTGGTTGGTTGCAATTATTAAATAAATGTATAGAAGTGGGGTAAGGTACCTAGGGATTGGCAGAGAGCATGCATAGTCTTTGTATTAAAGGCAAAGAGGCTAGAAAGAGGTGGCAAAATTATAGGGGGATGAAGTCTGTTGAGTATACCATGTAGAGTGTATGGTAGAGTTATTACAGTGGACCCCCGCTGAACTGAGATACCTTCAAATGCGAACCAATTATGTAAGTGGTACTTATGTAAGTTGCGTTTGACGTGTATGTTTGGGGGTCTGAAATGGACTAATCTACTTCACAATATTCCTTATGGGAAAAAATTCGGTCAGTACTGGCACCTGAACATACTACTGGAATGAAAAAAGTTCGTTAACCGGGGGTCCACTGTATTGAAAGAATTAAGTGTAAGGACGGAGAATAGGATAGAAGATGATCAACAAGGAGGCTTTAGGAAGTTGGGGGTGTGTGGCAGGTGTTTACAGTGAAACATGTAAGTGAACAGTATTTAGATAAGGCTAAAGAGGTCTTTGTGGCATTTATAGATTTAGAAAAGGCGTATGACAGGGTTGATAGGGGGGCAATGTGGCAGATATTGCAATGTGTATGGTGTAGAGGTTAGGTTACTGAAAGCAGTGAAGAGTAGTTATCGAGGGATAGGAGCTCAGTTTAGAGTTGTGGAAAGAGGGAAATTTTGTCCAGTAAAAGTAGGCCTTCGACAAGGATAGTGGGATGTCACCGAGGTTGTTTTATATATTTAGAGATGGGATCTGTAAGAGAGTAAATGCTGACGGAGTCTGGCAAGAGGCGCGGAGTTAAAAGATAAAGAAACACCCACTAAGTGGGAGTTGTCACAGCTGCTCTTTAGCTAGATGACACTGTGCTCTTGGAGATTTTGAAGCGCAGTTGTGAGATTGCGTGCGAGGAATTTGGTAGTGGTGATGCAAAAGAGAAAATTTAAAGGTGAATACACGGAAAGAGTAAGGTTATGAGGATAACAAAACGATTAGGTGATGAAAGATTGCGATTATTCAGATTTGTAGCGGAGTGAGTAATGGAGGAGGTGAACGGATTCAGATATTGGGGTGGAGGTGTCAGCAGAGGGGTCTATGAAAGATGCGGTGAATCATGAATTGGTGAGGGAAAAAGAGTGAGTGGTGCACTTAGGAGTTCTGTGGAGACAAGAACTTTGTCCTGTGGGAGCAAAGAGGGGAATGTATTGAGAGTATTAGTTTTACCCAACGCTCTTATTTCGGGTGTTGAAGCGTGGGTGATTGAAGGATTGCAGGAGGAGAAGGATGGAGGCAGTGGAGATGTCATGTCGGAGGGCAATGGTGGACGTGAATATAATGCAGAGATTCGTTAGCTAGTTTGGAAGTTAGGAGGAGGTGGTGCGGGATTTCCCAAAACTGTTGTCCAGAGGGCCTGAGGAAGGGTGGTATGGAGGTGATTCGGACATGTAGAGAGAATGGAGCGAACAGAATGACTTCAAGAGTGTATCAGTCTGTAGTGAAGGAAGGCGGCGGGGAGGGGTCGGCCTAGGAAAGGTTGGAGGAAGGGGGGTAAAGGAGGTTTTGTGTGCGAGGGCTTGAGACCTTCCAGCAGGCATGCGTTTGAGCCGTGTTTGATAGGAGTGAATGGAGACAAATGGTTTTTATAACTTGACGTGCCTGTTGGAGTGTGAGCCAAAGAACATTTATGAAGGGATCGGGAATACCGGCAGGCCGGACTTGAGTCCTGGAGGATGGGTAAGTACAGTGCTGCACTCTGAAAAGGAGGGGTGTTATTGTTGCAGTTTAAGAACTGTAGTGAAAGCACCCTTCTGGCAAGACAGTGATGGATTGTGAATGATGTGGTGAAAGTTTTTCTTTTTAGGGTTACCTGCCTTGGTGGGGACATCGGCCAGTGTGATAATAATTAAAAATTATATATATATAGCAAAAATTTAAAGTGAATACAGGAAAGAGTAAGGTTATGAGATAACATAAAGATTTATGGATGAAAGATTGACTATCAGATGGGAGGTGGGAGGAGTATGGAGAGGTGAACGCTTATTAAGATATTTGGGAGTGAGGTCAGCGGATGGGTCTATGAAAGATGAGGTGAATCATAGAATTGATGAGGGAAAAAAGAGGGTGGTGCACTTAAGGATGTCTGTGGAGACAGCGAACCTTTGGTCCTTGGAGGCAAAGAGGGGAATGTATGAGAGTATAGTTTTACCAACACTTCTTATAGGGGTGGAAGCGTGGGTGTGAATGTTGCAGCGAGGAGGAAGGTGGAGGCAGTGGAGATGTCATGTCTGAGGGCCACCCTCGCCTTTGGTGGGGAATCGGGCCGGGTGTTCTGTGTGATATAAAAAAAATTACATATATATATATATAACTATATAAATATATTCAGTGGACCCCGCTGGGTTAACGATTTTAATCGTTGAAGGAGGTCTCATCGTTATGCGAAATAATGTAGTATTGAGAATGAATTTTCCCATAAGAAATAATGGAAATAAAAATTATCGGGCAAGACGCCCAAAAGTATGAAAAAAGAATTTTTTTTTTACCACATCGAAAATGTTAATTTAATACACACAAACTGAAAATGGCGATGCACAATTAACTGACATTACTTTTTATTGAAGATCTGGTGATGATTGATGCGGATGGGAGGAGGGGGGAGAGAGAGTGTGTTAGTGTTTAGAGGGGAATCCCCCTTCCAATTAGGTCTTGAGGTAGTAAGTCCCCCCTTTTTCTGGGGTTACTTCCCTTCTCTTTTAATGCCACTAGGGCCAGCTTCAGAGTCACTCGGACTTCTTTCGCACAAATTATCTGTCCATAGTGGCTGTACTTCTCGTTCCTGTATGACTTGCCTAAAGATTTTTCACAACATGTGTCAGTGTAATAATCACCAGCACGCTTGCATAGCTGTGTGAGGGGTGATTTTCATCCATGATGGTTTTGCTCTTCAAGAAACTTAGCACAGATTTCGTTATCTTTGTACGTAGGCAACTTCTCAATTTCTCTCTCCCTCCTCTGAACAGTTTCCTCAGGTCTGGCCACTCTTGCTTCTTGAAGTTGATCTATCAGCTAATCCGTGGTTAGTTCTTCATTGTCCTCCACACCAACTCCTTCCACATCCTCCCCACTAACCTCCACCCCCAGGACTTTCCTGATCATGCCACAATGGATTTCTCCTCACTCGGCAACAGGATACTCAGGGTTAGCCTCAAACCTTCAAAATCCCTGTTGTCTACACATTCGAGCACAGTTTCTTCCAAGCAGGTTCAAGGTCCTCTTTGTCACTTCCTCCCAAGCCATTACTATATGGTTTACACAATTGAGGATATTATGAGTGATCTCTCCAAAAACTCTCGTGAGACAGTTGAGTTTTCTGAAGTTCATACAATTCACCTTCCATACAGAGCTTTTGTGCTACAGGTTTCTTGAAGTTGGAAATAACCTGATGGTCTGGGCCGCAGGAGAGGAGTGGTATTAGGAGGCAGAAACTTCACCTTAATGAGCTATGTCCCACATAAAGTCGCTCTCCTGCCCCGGTCGTAGGATGACCAGGGCATGGTCTAACACCAGGAGGCACCTTTAGTTCTAATTCTTTTCCTGTTAGGGAATTTTTTCACATTTGGGGCAAATGGCATGGTTGTAACCGTTATAGGAAAAATTCCCTTAGTGACCCATGCCTTACTGTTTTGCCCTCCAAAGCACACAAAATTATCCTTGAGGACATTCTTGCCTGAACGCTCTGGGCGGTTTTCAGAGTGATACACTAATAAAGCTTTCACTTTGCAATTCCACCAGTCACCCCCCCCCCCCCCCCCCCCCCCCCCAAAAATAGCATTGGCGCACATCAACAAAGTTAAGGCCTGTCTCTTTCAATAGGCTTATGTCCAGGGAGTGCCTTTCCTCTGAGTATGTAGGTCCTGCTGGCATTTCTCTTCCAAGAACAGGCCTGTTTCATCACCAATTAAACACGTGTTCAGGTTTCAGTCCTTCAGTTTTCTATGTACTCTTGAATTCATGCACATATTTTCAGCGCTTTGTGGTCCCGTAACTGGCAGCCTCACATGCCTTATCTCCCTCCCCCCCACACTATGGATGCCCAATTCGCTTCTTATATCTCTCAAACAACTTCTTGTGGCCTTACATTCACTCATCATCATCACTAGTTGCAGGCATTTTTTTTAATTAAATCCTCATGCCTATCTTCCTAGCCTTTTCACATTATGATCGCTTGAGAGTCGCTATCTCCTGCTATCTGTTTTTCTGTACCACACAATAAGAGTCTCTCAACATCTTCCAACAATTGCGATCTTGGTTTCGAAAACACAGTTGAACCCATTGGCAAGAACAAGCTTCCTTGATTGTTCTTTTCTGGTGCCCACAATAGTAGCGTTGGTTGATTGGCGGTTTCTTGTACAGCTTGCCGAGCGTCGGCTTTACGCACTCCATCTTATACTTATCAATTATCTCTTTCTTCATCTTATAGTATTATTAACATTTGAGGTGGTAGGGTTCGTGCACTAGAAGCTTTCTTGGGGCCCCATGGTCACTTATTTTTCAGAAACAGCACTCGAAATTTTGTACTAATACGAAATATTCCGGTGTATGCTTGGATTTACCGCGGAGGATGGCTGGTAAAACAAGGGGGCCGGAGCGGCCACATGTGAGGTGGCTGAGGGGACATTGGACGCGTCTCGGTAACGAAAATCGGTATGCGGCCGTTTTTAATCGGTATGCGCTGGCAAAAAATTTTTGCGAAAAAAGTAATCGTTTTGGGATAAAATCGCTATGTGATGCCAAGTATGCGGGGGTCCACTGTATTATTTATATTTTTTAATATATTTTTTTTTTCAACAACGTTGGTCGTCTCCCATGATTTACACCTACATCCGACTTACCTTCGAACCTGCTCGGACATACGTCCTACTCGACGTACGACAGATGCATCTGGCAGCTGGGCTGGGCCGGGGCGATGCACACCGCTGTACAATTATTTGACAATTACTCGATGGGCATGCGTCATGCAGGCAGCTCAGGTTTGAGTAAACCCTGCCTATCAGCAGCATCTTACTGTTTTAACTGTACTAATGGACAGTAAAATGTCTCATGGCCCCTAAGAGAAGTCTCGGAATCTTGAACTAGGGATGGGTGCGCGAAGACCCTTGCTCTCAGGACTCTATTTGTTTTCACTGTTGCACATAAACCTGAGTGTATCTGTCTCGCCTGTATTATCTGTCTGTATCTTCTGTGTGTCTGTTTATCTGTTCTGACTACTAGTGTGTCTGTCTTTCTGTCTACCGTGTGTCTTTGTTACCTGGGTGTCTGTCTTTCTGTCTACCTGTGTGTCTGTCTTTCTGTCTACCTGTGTGTCTTGTGTCTACCTGTGTGTCTGTCTGTTCTACCTGTGTCTTTCTTTGTCTACCCGTGTGTCTTTCTGTCTTCTGTGTGTGTCTTTGTCTACCTGTGTCTGGCTTTATGGCTACCTGTGTCTGTCTGTGTCTATCCTGTGGTCTGTCTACCTGTCTGTCTGTCTTTCTGTCTACTCTGTGTCTGTCTTTGTCTGCTGGTCTGTTAGAGCCACTCACTAGAGTGTACTTGGTCTTGAAGACCCATATTAATTATTGATAATAACAATAATAATCACTGAGGCTCATTAAAATGTGTATAAAATGTTAATATAGAACATTTTTGCTTAATCAATCAATGATTTTTTTTTCAAAATTATATATAAACATGCTAAATAACATACTAAAATTAACAACTATGAGGAGTTGTTTTTCTGGTCGGCTTGACAGTGAACAGGACCGTTATGTCCGGGCTGGTAACAATAACAACATTTGTTTACATAACTCGTGAACATTCTACAATTCTCATTCTCTCTCTCAATTTAAATTCATTTTATCTTGTTTACTCACCTCCTCACTTACATTAAACTACAGCTATTTTAAGGTAAGTAATGTGTGGACTCGATTATTATATTAATAGCTTAATAATAACTATATTAATATTAGTACATATGCATTATTGTAATAATAATGATTAATGAATATATTATTAATTTAGAGGCTCTGGAAGCACAGACCACTGTATAGCACTTTGTCTGGTTTTTTGGGGTTATACTAGGTATTTATTATATGTATGATAACTTGACTTCGTGTACCAGGTGAGAGAGAGACGAGAGAGAGAGAGAGAGAGAGAGAGAGAGAGACTACAGGTTACAGAGAGTGAGATACAAAGAGCAGCCACATTGGGCAGCCAGTCAGCACTACCCACCCACCCATCAGCCACCACATCCAAGCCACCATCCAGCTACCCATCCAGCCACCAAACACCCACCACCCATCAGTCACCCATCCGGCCCCCACCCATCGCCACCCACCTCGGAAGAAACCCACCCATCGGGCCACCCACACCACCCGGCCAAACACGTCCCGGACCAGCAGCTGGATACGGTATTACAACACACTCCAGAGTTGTTTCTCTTTACTTAGGGGTATAGGTTACACAACATTCTGCCAGGATGGACAATACCTGTGGGTTTTCTCCATTCCCACTGTGTCGACAATACATAAGATAATAGTAACAATATGACACTGTTGTGATGTAAATTCTACAATACACTATCACCTTACCTGTAATACATTATTACAGTGCATAAATTAATTAAAATACAACAATAGAAGCAGAAGTGTTTAGAAGAGCAGAGTATATGGAGAGTAAAGAATGGGTGAAGAGAGTGGTGAGTCGAGTGCAAAAGGAGAGCGATGAAAGAGTGGGAGAGGCACTGTCAGAATTTAATGAAAATAAGAAAAAATTTTGGGAGTGAGTTAAAAACAAGTGAAGAAAGCCTGGGAACAGTATGGATTTGTCCATTAAAAACAGAGTAGGGGAGTTAGTAGATGTGAGAGGGGGGTATTAGCGTAGATGGCAGAGGAATAATTTTTGAGGAAACTTTTTAATGTTTCTCCTACTTTAGCATTCAGGTCCCCTACCACAATTACTCTCTCATCTTGTTCAAAGGATCTTTTCATTCACTTAACATCTCCCAAAATCTCTCTCTCTTCCTCTGCAGTTCCTCTCTTCTCCAGGTGCATACCCGCTTATTATGACACAACTTCTCGCATCAACTTTAAACCCTGTTTAATCCAATAATTCTTGAATTTACACATTCATATTCTCTTTTCTCCTTCCTAATGTTCATTTCAACATTACTGCTTCCCTTCCTTTGCTTCTTATCTCTCAGATACTCCAGATTTAATCCCATTTATTTACCCCCACCGAAACTCCCCCTACCCCCTTTTTTCCCAGGGCTTGTTTTCATATATTTTTTAACATAACATAACACATTTATGATCAGTTCCAAATCCCCAAATTTCACAAAGGTTAAATTCTAGAGATTCTTGGTGAAATAGAATCGATGAATAAGATAATATTATGTGGGGGAATTAGAGAATTATTTTTCGGGATTTGCTTCATTTTGTGTGTGTCTATATCTTTAACTATTGCTCGAATCAGGTTTGTGTTAATAATATAATGATAACAGTATTTTGGATTTTTTATTCAAGAGTGCCTTTTCTTTCAAAAATTTATAAGCCTTGCATACCTAACTATACATGCAACAACAACAAATAAAAAATATACTAGCAGTTATTCAATAGTAACAGTAGGATCATCAGGATCATAATCTCCAGGAAAGAAATGTGCTTTTTTTGAGACTTAGAAGAAATGAAGAGATTCCTAACTTTTCAGAGGACTGGGGACATGTTATATCATCTGGAGCTACATGAGGACATGGCTCTTTCTGTAATGATTTCTTTCCAACAGTATGAGGCTCAATCAATCTGAAAAGGAACCTCAGCAATTCTTAGAACCATTCCACACTTGAATGTAAAAGGTTGCAAGGCATGCCAGGAAGATATTAGCTCATCTTACTTAGTAGCTTTAAATGTTATAGACAGAAATTTAAATTCAGTTGGTTAATAAAGAACCAGTGCAGGTCATACAGTAGGGTCTAGTGGGAAACTTCAGGTGGGAGTGGAAAAAATATCAGTATAGCTGTACGTTCAGTACAGACTGATTCTTTAAGCAAGTAATTTTCCATTAATTCAGAGAAAGCACATGGATGGGATCAATGGATACTCTGTTGTCAGGTTATTTTCTGACTGCATTAGAAAGATATAAAAAAATATGAATAATTGCAAAAGATATAACAATTTGGGGTGTTAAGAAAGAATGACCCAGAAAAATATTAGGTTTGGCATGGGGAAAGCTAGTATTCCTTTATGGGTCGTACCGGCCCTCTCGCAGGGACTTTTTCTCAGGGGTCAAACAAATTTTAAAAAAAAAAAAAAAATTCTTATGAAAAGGTTATAGAGAATCTGTTAACTGATAATAATGACACCAAAAGTATGAATTTGATGGAAAACTTATGGATTATGCTCTCGTGAAGGTTAGCGGTCTCGACAATGTTTATGCATCGCGATTTTGCCCACTTTGAAGCCCTATTTTTGGCCATGTCAGGTTACTAGTTGACATTAAATTCATAACTATTTCTCTAGAACTCCATTTTTTCTAACGAATGGAGTACAAGAGATACCACCCCATTTACTGAATTTCTTATCCTATATAGTGGTCAGAATTAAGCTAGTTTGCCAATTTCACACCAAACTTCAAAAGATGCCAATTTCCAAAATAGGGTCCAGAATAATACATGGATAGACTTCCTGGGGCACTAAATTAACAGTTCCTCTGTTCTTGTAGTCACGTCCACATGCCCCTCTACATTCTTTTCTGATTTCCACTTTGAAATTTTTATTCTCACAAAAAATAGAAGGAGTTACTGTTTATGCAGACTATTGTATTCGTGTTGAAATGGTTTAAATTTGTATCAGCACACTTGGGAAAGAATATTAGACTCACTAGTTGCGTTGTATTGGACGCGTAGCATGATTTTGTTATTACTTTGAACTTCGGCAAATAATCAAGATTTCTGTACTTTGAGCTTCAATTTCTAGGTACTTGTCATTGTTAAAAACCAATCAACCCTATATCAATTTTTCTTTGTAAAATGTCTTTCCATTCTATATTTAAACCAGGAAAAACTAGAATACCTTTATAAATTACCTAAAAAATACTGGGCAAAGTCGCTCGTTTAAACTAATAACACTGTCAAGGTTTTTTTTTTCTCATTACGCACTGTGTGCTGCAGAATTTTTTTTGACTGCGCATGCTGACCACATACACCCATTCTTTCATCTGTAGGCCTACCAGCTTTCTCTCACTAGATTTCGAGGTGCTAGAATTTAGGCGTAACTACGTACGTCAAAAAACCCTGGTGAATAAGCCGTATAGTACGTCGGAACCTGAAAGGGGTAAGGTTATATGAGTGAAAATCCTATGATTAGTTTGTTAATTGGGGGTTGTGTGCTGAACTCCAAAATGTGTACAGTAATCTGCAATATAAAAGGCAGTTAAATTATGGACATAATCCACTGGTTAATTTTACTTTTCAGTTCTTTATTTTCAATGTTTATAGCTTTATATCTCTAAATTGGGTGTTGTAGATTACTTTAGTGTACTTTTTTAAAAAAATTTAACATTTCGTTACTATGGATTCCTCATATTAAACACTTCAGATCCAGAAGCCAAATTTCAAGTGCACACAGGGTCCAAGAATTTTCAAAAAAAAATTTTTTGTTATTTGTTCTTATGAATAGATAATTTTTTTGAAGGTTAATAATACAAAAAGTACGAAATTTGATGAAAATTCACATATAATTATGATCTCGTGGATTTTTGTTGTGTCAGCGATATTACGAATCGGCATTTTTGCCCGACTTTGACTCCCAATTTTAGAACATATTACATTATTCCAGTCGACCAATTTTAGCTATTTCACTTATATTACTTATATTCTATCGACTGAGCACAATAAATCGCCCAGTCAATTGCTGCAACTACAAATAAAGTGATTGGAAATGGGTATTGTGGCCAATTTAAACCAAAGTCAGAATATTCCAACTTTCAAAATGTGTCAGAATAACCAAGCAGACAGTCCTGGCCACTAATCTAACATGTTCCTATGTTCTTTAGTTTTGTTTTGAGGCTTTACAAATGTATTCCATTTTGATTTTTTTTTCCATAATGAATTTTTATTCAAACCAAAAAAATAGAAGATTTACTGTTATGCAATATTGTAATAAGTGTATAATTATCATCCACCAATTTGTGACTGTACTTAGACCCACCAGTTGGCGTGTATTAGGTGTGTGCTCATAACCACATAGATGTATTCTCTCATATCTTGGCCCAAATTTACCACTCGCACAGCCATATCTGAGTGAGCTGTGCTCATGGCGTTAGAATCTACGGTTTGGCCCTGAAATCCTAAAAGCCGGATCTAGGCAACGGATCTGAAAAGGGTTTAAATCCCATTATACAAAGGCCCTTCAGTCTGGGGTTTTTGTTAGCCTTGTTGTGCCACATGAGTGTGAGTAAGTAGCAACGTACGTTCTGTATATGCGAATTCGGTAAACTGTTAGTCTAGACTTGGGTCTGGGGGGCAGTAAACAATTACTGCGCCTTGGTGAGAGACTGTTTTGTGGCAAATAAAAAAAACAGAATCAACTGATTTAGGAAGCCAGTGATTTTCATTTGTTTATGTACTGTACAATCATTTAACATGAAACTGCAGTATGGTACTTTCCATAGTGTATATGCAGTAAGTATTTTTACTGTTTCCTCATTATAAATGGGTAATTTTTACGTAATTTTGTAAAATTTGAAATTCATTCAATTTTTGTTAGTGTTTGAAAAGCATTCAGAATTTGAGGTTGAATAGGTCACTGTCTTTTCAGGATCAGCTTAATGGCTTGAGCGGTTATGGACAGATTTATGGTTTCCTTTGCGCTGAATGTCACGATGGCATCACTGGCACTCCTTCCTGGGGTATCATTCTCTAGCTGACTCGGGCGTTTGAGGAAAACTCTGAGAGAGCATTGGGGTTGGTTACAGGTAATACAATGGAAGGCATTAGGCATCATTGAATAGGTATATTATACTTTTGGTGGCTCTGTGGTTATCTTAATATGCCAAAACAGACATACACAGGCAGATTGGACACCATTGAGAGAATGGTTTCACTTAGAGACCAGTGTATTCAGTCTCTAGAATACTCTACCTGTGAATTAATAGGCAGAAGATGTGATAAACTTGAATGGTTAAATGTCAATAGTGTTTGCTGAGCAAGTAGGATAGGATTTAGCATGAAAATTTCTTTATATCTCTCTGTGAAGGTGTAAATTGAAGTTGACACTATGACTTCTGATTTGGACTGTTCTTCCAAGTAAATAGCTTTTGAACATAGAGGTTGGGAGGAGCAGTGTGTATCTTTTAAATGGTACATGTGTAAAAATTCCAAAAGCTCAAGCACTAATCAAATAGTGGGTGCATTGTATAATTTTACATCTTTGTGCGCCATATTAGCATAGTTACTCATTTTGAGAATATTTTTTGGGTGACCATCAGAATCACTTTACAGCATTTTTTTTTTTTTTTTAAACTCGTCAGTCATCTCCCACTGAGGCAGCGGTGACCCAAAAAGAAAGAAAATCCCCAAAAAGAAAAATACTTTCACATTATTCAACACTTTTCACCTCACCTCATACATAATCACTGTCTGTGCATAGGCACTAGATAGTCAGTTAAGAAGTCCCTCCAATGCTAAGATCCCATATCCCATCTTGTAAACGTTGCAGGCATTGTACCTGCCCATTTCCAGGGACTAACTCCAGTAACTGGTTTCCGAATCCCTTCACAAAATATTACACTGTCACCACTCTATCAAGCTTCGTCTAGATCCCATAAAAATAATTCGTCTCCATTCTCGCCTATCTAACACACTCATGCATGCTTGCTGGGAAATCAAGCCCCTCGCCCACAAAACCTCCTTTACCCCCTCCCTCAACCTTTTCAAGGTTGACCCCTACCCCAACCTTCCTTTCCCTTCAGATTTATGCGCTCTTCAAGTCATTCTGTTTTGATCCGTTCTCTTAAATGACCCAGTCCACCGCAGCAACCCATTGTCAGCCCTCGGACTAATACTTTTAGTATCTGCACACCTATCCTATATTTCCACACTCCTGAATTCATCTGCCTAATCTTTACGCCACACATTGCCCTTAGGGTCATCTCCCTGCCTACAGTCGCCTTCCTTGCTGCAGCATTTGCAACCCAAGCTTCAAACCATATAAGAGTGTGGTACCACTATACCTTTTCACACATTCCTTCTTTGCCCTCAGTTGAATATCTTTTTTTTTTTTTTTTTGTCCACGTATTCCTCAATGCACAACTCCTCCCTTTTTTGCTTCATCAAATTATGGTTAACCAGCATTCTTCATCAACCCCATACACTGGACACTTCAACTCCCCCCAATTCTGCCCCAACTTTGTTTTTACTTACTCCATACTCCTCTCTCAGTGTGATAATCCATTTTTCGTCATCAACTCCTTTTGATAACCTCATCACCCGTATCTTTTATATGTTCCACTTTCAACTTCTACCTTTACAAACAAAGACTTTCTAAATAAGGATTTAATCTAGACCAGTTAATAATAAAAACAGATTAAAATCATATTTCATTGTTCCAACCACGTCGGGAAAAAGTTTTTAGTATCCTTTCCGTTACTCACAGTTTTCTGGGGTTTACAACAACGGTCTCCAAACTGGCAGGCCAGGTGTAGCATGCCACAAGATGGTATTGTGGCCCGTGGCAGCTTGAAATATTTATAAAATAGTCAAAAACTATATGCCCTCTTTTCGGGTCACTTCTAGTTAAGGAATTTTGTTGCTTGTAACATGTATTTGTCAACAATTTATTCCAATTTTTGTTCTAATCTTTTATTTTTCAGATAGATCTTCAGTTAAGGATGGGAAATAAGGGAAAGAACAATGCACAAGTTGAGTGCTGCTGTTTATGACGAATGAGGCTGAAAGGTGTCAGAACTAAAACCTGTTTTTAGAAAATAGATACGTATAAGATACAAACATAACACCTCAAATTGCCACTATCCTAAAACCCCTCCCTTTAAAGTGCACTTCCCATTTCAAGGACTCAAGTCCGGCTAGATAAAATAACCGGTTTTCCAGAATCCTTCACTAAATATTACCTGCCTCACATCTCAAGCTGCTTGTCAGGTACCTAAATACCAATTCGCGTCGACATTCACTCCTATTTAACACGCTCGTGCACGCTTGCTGGAAGTCCAAGCCCCTTGCCACAAACCTTCCTTTACCCCCTCCCTCCACCTTTTGGGTACGACCCCTTACCCGCCTGTCCTTCCCAACAGATTTATATGTCTCCCATGTCATTCTACTTTGATCCATTTCTCTAAATGTCCAAACCACCTCAACAACCTCTTTTCAGCCTCTGAACTATTACTTTTATTAACTCCACACCTAATAATTTCACTCGCCAAATTTTCTGAATAATATTTAACCAACATTGCCCTTAGAATGTGACATCTCCACGGCCTCCAACAGCCCTCCTCGCTGCACCCTTACAACCCAAGCTTCAACCCATATAAGAGTGTTGGTACTATTTACTTGCAATAATTCCCTTCTTTGCCTCCATAGATAACAATTTTTGGCCTTCCATATATACCTCATAAATACTAGGTAATAGTTGGGTAGGACAGCAACCACCCAGGGAGGTACTACCGTCCTGCCAAGTGTGTTTTAAAACGATTACCAGTTATTGTTTTACATGATGGTAGAATTGCAGGTGTCTTTTGTCTGTTTTATTAAACATGCAAGATTTCAGGTACGTCTTGCTTGCTGCTACTTTACACTTTAGATCACACTACACCATACGGCTGACTTGTTGAAAATATATTTTATATATATATATATAATATATAATATATTATATTTATATATATATATAAATATATATATATATATATATATATATCTATATATATATATTATATATATATATATATATATATAAACTATATATATATATATATATATATATATAATATATATAATTATATATATATTCTATATATTTATATATATATATATATATATAAAAATATAAAATATATATATATATATATAATATATAATATATATATATATATATATATAATATATTCTATATATTATATATAATTTATTTTTATATATATATATATATAATAATATTTATATATAAATATATATATATATATATATTATAATATAGATATATATATATAATATATATCTATTATAACTATATATATATATATTATATATTCTATATATATATATATATATATTTATATAAATATATATATATATATATTATTTATATATATATATATATGTTATTTCAACATGTTGGACGTCTCCCACCGAGGCAGGGTGACCAAAAAAGATAGAAACTTCCCCAATAAGAATATATAATTTTCATCATCATTCAAACTTTCACCACACCGCAACACAATTATCACTGCTTTTGCAGAGGTGCTCAGGAATACAACAGCTTAGAAGGCATATACGTATAAAGATCCACAACAGATCCCTCCAAACTGCCTATATCCAAACCCCTCCTTTAAAGTGCAGGAATGTACTCTTCCCATTTCCAGGGAACTCAAGTCACAGCCGAGTATATGAAAATTAAAATGGTTTCCTGAAATCCCTTCACCAAATATTACCTGTACTCACACTCCAACAGATCGTCAGGGTCCCAAGTACATTCGTCTCTATTCGTCCTATCGAATACGCTATGCTCGCTTGCTGGTGTCCAAGGCCCTTTCTCCACAAAACTCCTTTAGCCCTCTCTACAAACCCTTTTGAGGACGACCCCTACCTTCTTCCTTCCCCCTATAGATTTATATGCTTTCCATGTCATTCTACTTTGATCCATTCTCTCTAAAGGACCAAACCACCTCAACAACCCCTCTTCTTGCCCCTGACTTAAGACTTTTTATTAACTCCACATACCTTCTACTAATGTCCACACTCCGATTTTCTGCATAATTTTTACACCTCAACATTGCCTTAGAAGGACATCTCCACTGCCTCCACAGTCTCCTCGATGCTGACTTTACACCCAAGCTTCACATCCATATAAGAGTGTTTGGTACGACATTACTTTCATACATTCCCTTCTTTGCTCCTAGATAACGTTTTTTGACTCCACATATTCCTCAATGCACCACTCACCTTTTTTCCCTCATCAATTCATCATGAGTACCTCATCCTTCATAAATCCTATCTGCCGACAGTCAACCCCAAGTTCTGAAAAACATTCACTTCGTCACATTCTCCTTCCGCCCCATATGGGATATCCAATTGGTCGATTCTAAATCATTTTTGTACCCGTCATCCCCGTACTCTTCTCTATGTTGCACTTTCAAAAAAACTTTTCTACCTTTACACACATTCTCAGACTCATCCATTAACCTTTGCCAATTTTTCTTTAGAAGCTCCCATAAGCACAGTATCTTCAGCAAAATAGTAACTGTTCAATTCCATTTTGAATTTTGATTCACCATAATTTGATCCCACCCCCCTCTCCGATCACCCTTGCATTTACTTCATTTACAACCCAATCTATAAATCTATTAAACAACCATGGTGGAAATTCTACACATCCTTGTCTAAGACCTACTTTACCGGGAAGTTATTCTCCTCTCTTCTACACACCCGAACTGAGGCCTCACTATCCTCATAAAAAGCTCGTTACAGCATTTTAGGAACTTACCACCTATTCCTATATGCAACATCTGCCCAGTGCTCCTCTATCCACTTTTCACTATACCTTTTCTAAATCATAAATGCAATAAAAAACTTCCCTACATTTTATCTATAATACTGTATCACAATATATGCTTCAATGTAAACATTGATCTACTCATCCCTAACCCTCTGAAGCCTCCCTGCTCAGCCGACAATCCTAACAAATTTCTGTCTTACTCTAATTCTTTCAATTATAACCCGTACCGTACACTTTTCTGTATTACTCTGTTAACTTAGTTCCTCTTAATTTTTTTACAGTCCCTGTTGTCCCCTTTCCCTTGATATAAAGGGGACTACATACTCTCCGCCAATCCCTAGGTAACCTTCCCCTTCTTCATACATTTATTAAACAAAAGTACCAACCACTCCAACACTATATCCTCCCTCTTTAACATTTCTCTCATTGATTTCGTGTATAAGGGCAAGAGGAAATAACATCTTGTAGAAGTGAGGAAGAGCCAGTTGTGAGTGTGGGGGAAGTTCGTGAGGCAGTAGGTAAAAATGAAAGGGGGTAAGCAGCCGGGATTGATGGGATAAAGATAGAAAATGTTACAAGCTGGTGGGGATGTGGGGGATATAGTTTTGGAGTGGTTGGTTGCAATTATTAAATAAATGTATAGAAGTGGGGTAAGGTACCTAGGGATTGGCAGAGAGCATGCATAGTCTTTGTATTAAAGGCAAAGAGGCTAGAAAGAGGTGGCAAAATTATAGGGGGATGAAGTCTGTTGAGTATACCATGTAGAGTGTATGGTAGAGTTATTACAGTGGACCCCCGCTGAACTGAGATACCTTCAAATGCGAACCAATTATGTAAGTGGTACTTATGTAAGTTGCGTTTGACGTGTATGTTTGGGGGCTGAAATGGACTAATCTACTTCACAAATATTCCTTATGGAAGAAAAAATCGGTCAGTACTGGCACCTGAACATACTACTGGAATGAAAAAAGTTCGTTAACCGGGGGTCCACTAGTTATTTGAAAGAATTAAGTGTAAGGACGGAGAATAGGATAGAAGATGATCAACAAGGAGGCTTTAGGAAGTTGGGGGTGTGTGGCAGGTGTGTACAGTGGAAACTGTAAATTGTGAACAGTAGTTAGATAAGGCTAAAGGCTCTTTGCTGGCATTTATAGATTTAGAAAAGGCGTATGACAGGGGTGATAGGGGGGCAATGTGGCAGATATTGCAATGTGTATGGTGTAGAGGTTAGGTTACTGAAAGCAGTGAAGAGTAGTTATCGAGGGATAGGAGCTCAGTTTAGAGTTGTGGAAAGAGGGAAATTTTGTCCAGTAAAAGTAGGCCTTCGACAAGGATAGTGGGATGTCACCGAGGTTGTTTTATATATTTAGAGATGGGATCTGTAAGAGAGTAAATGCTGACGGAGTCTGGCAAGAGGCGCGGAGTTAAAAGATAAAGAAACACCCACTAAGTGGGAGTTGTCACAGCTGCTCTTTAGCTAGATGACACTGTGCTCTTGGAGATTTTGAAGCGCAGTTGTGAGATTGCGTGCGAGGAATTTGGTAGTGGTGATGCAAAAGAGAAAATTTAAAGGTGAATACACGGAAAGAGTAAGGTTATGAGGATAACAAAACGATTAGGTGATGAAAGATTGCGATTATTCAGATTTGTAGCGGAGTGAGTAATGGAGGAGGTGAACGGATTCAGATATTGGGGTGGAGGTGTCAGCAGAGGGGTCTATGAAAGATGCGGTGAATCATGAATTGGTGAGGGAAAAAGAGTGAGTGGTGCACTTAGGAGTTCTGTGGAGACAAGAACTTTGTCCTGTGGGAGCAAAGAGGGGAATGTATTGAGAGTATTAGTTTTACCCAACGCTCTTATTTCGGGTGTTGAAGCGTGGGTGATTGAAGGATTGCAGGAGGAGAAGGATGGAGGCAGTGGAGATGTCATGTCGGAGGGCAATGGTGGACGTGAATATAATGCAGAGATTCGTTAGCTAGTTTGGAAGTTAGGAGGAGGTGGTGCGGGATTTCCCAAAACTGTTGTCCAGAGGGCCTGAGGAAGGGTGGTATGGAGGTGATTCGGACATGTAGAGAGAATGGAGCGAACAGAATGACTTCAAGAGTGTATCAGTCTGTAGTGAAGGAAGGCGGCGGGGAGGGGTCGGCCTAGGAAAGGTTGGAGGAAGGGGGGTAAAGGAGGTTTTGTGTGCGAGGGCTTGAGACCTTCCAGCAGGCATGCGTTTGAGCCGTGTTTGATAGGAGTGAATGGAGACAAATGGTTTTTATAACTTGACGTGCCTGTTGGAGTGTGAGCCAAAGAACATTTATGAAGGGATCGGGAATACCGGCAGGCCGGACTTGAGTCCTGGAGGATGGGTAAGTACAGTGCTGCACTCTGAAAAGGAGGGGTGTTATTGTTGCAGTTTAAGAACTGTAGTGAAAGCACCCTTCTGGCAAGACAGTGATGGATTGTGAATGATGTGGTGAAAGTTTTTCTTTTTAGGGTTACCTGCCTTGGTGGGGACATCGGCCAGTGTGATAATAATTAAAAATTATATATATATAGCAAAAATTTAAAGTGAATACAGGAAAGAGTAAGGTTATGAGATAACATAAAGATTTATGGATGAAAGATTGACTATCAGATGGGAGGTGGGAGGAGTATGGAGAGGTGAACGCTTATTAAGATATTTGGGAGTGAGGTCAGCGGATGGGTCTATGAAAGATGAGGTGAATCATAGAATTGATGAGGGAAAAAAGAGGGTGGTGCACTTAAGGATGTCTGTGGAGACAGCGAACCTTTGGTCCTTGGAGGCAAAGAGGGGAATGTATGAGAGTATAGTTTTACCAACACTTCTTATAGGGGTGGAAGCGTGGGTGTGAATGTTGCAGCGAGGAGGAAGGTGGAGGCAGTGGAGATGTCATGTCTGAGGGCCACCCTCGCCTTTGGTGGGGAATCGGGCCGGGTGTTCTGTGTGATATAAAAAAAATTACATATATATATATATAACTATATAAATATATTCAGTGGACCCCGCTGGGTTAACGATTTTAATCGTTGAAGGAGGTCTCATCGTTATGCGAAATAATGTAGTATTGAGAATGAATTTTCCCATAAGAAATAATGGAAATAAAAATTATCGGGCAAGACGCCCAAAAGTATGAAAAAAGAATTTTTTTTTTACCACATCGAAAATGTTAATTTAATACACACAAACTGAAAATGGCGATGCACAATTAACTGACATTACTTTTTATTGAAGATCTGGTGATGATTGATGCGGATGGGAGGAGGGGGGAGAGAGAGTGTGTTAGTGTTTAGAGGGGAATCCCCCTTCCAATTAGGTCTTGAGGTAGTAAGTCCCCCCTTTTTCTGGGGTTACTTCCCTTCTCTTTTAATGCCACTAGGGCCAGCTTCAGAGTCACTCGGACTTCTTTCGCACAAATTATCTGTCCATAGTGGCTGTACTTCTCGTTCCTGTATGACTTGCCTAAAGATTTTTCACAACATGTGTCAGTGTAATAATCACCAGCACGCTTGCATAGCTGTGTGAGGGGTGATTTTCATCCATGATGGTTTTGCTCTTCAAGAAACTTAGCACAGATTTCGTTATCTTTGTACGTAGGCAACTTCTCAATTTCTCTCTCCCTCCTCTGAACAGTTTCCTCAGGTCTGGCCACTCTTGCTTCTTGAAGTTGATCTATCAGCTAATCCGTGGTTAGTTCTTCATTGTCCTCCACACCAACTCCTTCCACATCCTCCCCACTAACCTCCACCCCCAGGACTTTCCTGATCATGCCACAATGGATTTCTCCTCACTCGGCAACAGGATACTCAGGGTTAGCCTCAAACCTTCAAAATCCCTGTTGTCTACACATTCGAGCACAGTTTCTTCCAAGCAGGTTCAAGGTCCTCTTTGTCACTTCCTCCCAAGCCATTACTATATGGTTTACACAATTGAGGATATTATGAGTGATCTCTCCAAAAACTCTCGTGAGACAGTTGAGTTTTCTGAAGTTCATACAATTCACCTTCCATACAGAGCTTTTGTGCTACAGGTTTCTTGAAGTTGGAAATAACCTGATGGTCTGGGCCGCAGGAGAGGAGTGGTATTAGGAGGCAGAAACTTCACCTTAATGAGCTATGTCCCACATAAAGTCGCTCTCCTGCCCCGGTCGTAGGATGACCAGGGCATGGTCTAACACCAGGAGGCACCTTTAGTTCTAATTCTTTTCCTGTTAGGGAATTTTTTCACATTTGGGGCAAATGGCATGGTTGTAACCGTTATAGGAAAAATTCCCTTAGTGACCCATGCCTTACTGTTTTGCCCTCCAAAGCACACAAAATTATCCTTGAGGACATTCTTGCCTGAACGCTCTGGGCGGTTTTCAGAGTGATACACTAATAAAGCTTTCACTTTGCAATTCCACCAGTCACCCCCCCCCCCCCCCCCCCCCCCCCCAAAAATAGCATTGGCGCACATCAACAAAGTTAAGGCCTGTCTCTTTCAATAGGCTTATGTCCAGGGAGTGCCTTTCCTCTGAGTATGTAGGTCCTGCTGGCATTTCTCTTCCAAGAACAGGCCTGTTTCATCACCAATTAAACACGTGTTCAGGTTTCAGTCCTTCAGTTTTCTATGTACTCTTGAATTCATGCACATATTTTCAGCGCTTTGTGGTCCCGTAACTGGCAGCCTCACATGCCTTATCTCCCTCCCCCCCACACTATGGATGCCCAATTCGCTTCTTATATCTCTCAAACAACTTCTTGTGGCCTTACATTCACTCATCATCATCACTAGTTGCAGGCATTTTTTTTAATTAAATCCTCATGCCTATCTTCCTAGCCTTTTCACATTATGATCGCTTGAGAGTCGCTATCTCCTGCTATCTGTTTTTCTGTACCACACAATAAGAGTCTCTCAACATCTTCCAACAATTGCGATCTTGGTTTCGAAAACACAGTTGAACCCATTGGCAAGAACAAGCTTCCTTGATTGTTCTTTTCTGGTGCCCACAATAGTAGCGTTGGTTGATTGGCGGTTTCTTGTACAGCTTGCCGAGCGTCGGCTTTACGCACTCCATCTTATACTTATCAATTATCTCTTTCTTCATCTTATAGTATTATTAACATTTGAGGTGGTAGGGTTCGTGCACTAGAAGCTTTCTTGGGGCCCCATGGTCACTTATTTTTCAGAAACAGCACTCGAAATTTTGTACTAATACGAAATATTCCGGTGTATGCTTGGATTTACCGCGGAGGATGGCTGGTAAAACAAGGGGGCCGGAGCGGCCACATGTGAGGTGGCTGAGGGGACATTGGACGCGTCTCGGTAACGAAAATCGGTATGCGGCCGTTTTTAATCGGTATGCGCTGGCAAAAAATTTTTGCGAAAAAAGTAATCGTTTTGGGATAAAATCGCTATGTGATGCCAAGTATGCGGGGGTCCACTGTATTATTTATATTTTTTAATATATTTTTTTTTTCAACAACGTTGGTCGTCTCCCATGATTTACACCTACATCCGACTTACCTTCGAACCTGCTCGGACATACGTCCTACTCGACGTACGACAGATGCATCTGGCAGCTGGGCTGGGCCGGGGCGATGCACACCGCTGTACAATTATTTGACAATTACTCGATGGGCATGCGTCATGCAGGCAGCTCAGGTTTGAGTAAACCCTGCCTATCAGCAGCATCTTACTGTTTTAACTGTACTAATGGACAGTAAAATGTCTCATGGCCCCTAAGAGAAGTCTCGGAATCTTGAACTAGGGATGGGTGCGCGAAGACCCTTGCTCTCAGGACTCTATTTGTTTTCACTGTTGCACATAAACCTGAGTGTATCTGTCTCGCCTGTATTATCTGTCTGTATCTTCTGTGTGTCTGTTTATCTGTTCTGACTACTAGTGTGTCTGTCTTTCTGTCTACCGTGTGTCTTTGTTACCTGGGTGTCTGTCTTTCTGTCTACCTGTGTGTCTGTCTTTCTGTCTACCTGTGTGTCTTGTGTCTACCTGTGTGTCTGTCTGTTCTACCTGTGTCTTTCTTTGTCTACCCGTGTGTCTTTCTGTCTTCTGTGTGTGTCTTTGTCTACCTGTGTCTGGCTTTATGGCTACCTGTGTCTGTCTGTGTCTATCCTGTGGTCTGTCTACCTGTCTGTCTGTCTTTCTGTCTACTCTGTGTCTGTCTTTGTCTGCTGGTCTGTTAGAGCCACTCACTAGAGTGTACTTGGTCTTGAAGACCCATATTAATTATTGATAATAACAATAATAATCACTGAGGCTCATTAAAATGTGTATAAAATGTTAATATAGAACATTTTTGCTTAATCAATCAATGATTTTTTTTTCAAAATTATATATAAACATGCTAAATAACATACTAAAATTAACAACTATGAGGAGTTGTTTTTCTGGTCGGCTTGACAGTGAACAGGACCGTTATGTCCGGGCTGGTAACAATAACAACATTTGTTTACATAACTCGTGAACATTCTACAATTCTCATTCTCTCTCTCAATTTAAATTCATTTTATCTTGTTTACTCACCTCCTCACTTACATTAAACTACAGCTATTTTAAGGTAAGTAATGTGTGGACTCGATTATTATATTAATAGCTTAATAATAACTATATTAATATTAGTACATATGCATTATTGTAATAATAATGATTAATGAATATATTATTAATTTAGAGGCTCTGGAAGCACAGACCACTGTATAGCACTTTGTCTGGTTTTTTGGGGTTATACTAGGTATTTATTATATGTATGATAACTTGACTTCGTGTACCAGGTGAGAGAGAGACGAGAGAGAGAGAGAGAGAGAGAGAGAGAGAGACTACAGGTTACAGAGAGTGAGATACAAAGAGCAGCCACATTGGGCAGCCAGTCAGCACTACCCACCCACCCATCAGCCACCACATCCAAGCCACCATCCAGCTACCCATCCAGCCACCAAACACCCACCACCCATCAGTCACCCATCCGGCCCCCACCCATCGCCACCCACCTCGGAAGAAACCCACCCATCGGGCCACCCACACCACCCGGCCAAACACGTCCCGGACCAGCAGCTGGATACGGTATTACAACACACTCCAGAGTTGTTTCTCTTTACTTAGGGGTATAGGTTACACAACATTCTGCCAGGATGGACAATACCTGTGGGTTTTCTCCATTCCCACTGTGTCGACAATACATAAGATAATAGTAACAATATGACACTGTTGTGATGTAAATTCTACAATACACTATCACCTTACCTGTAATACATTATTACAGTGCATAAATTAATTAAAATACAACAATAGAAGCAGAAGTGTTTAGAAGAGCAGAGTATATGGAGAGTAAAGAATGGGTGAAGAGAGTGGTGAGTCGAGTGCAAAAGGAGAGCGATGAAAGAGTGGGAGAGGCACTGTCAGAATTTAATGAAAATAAGAAAAAATTTTGGGAGTGAGTTAAAAACAAGTGAAGAAAGCCTGGGAACAGTATGGATTTGTCCATTAAAAACAGAGTAGGGGAGTTAGTAGATGTGAGAGGGGGGTATTAGCGTAGATGGCAGAGGAATAATTTTTGAGGAAACTTTTTAATGTTTCTCCTACTTTAGCATTCAGGTCCCCTACCACAATTACTCTCTCATCTTGTTCAAAGGATCTTTTCATTCACTTAACATCTCCCAAAATCTCTCTCTCTTCCTCTGCAGTTCCTCTCTTCTCCAGGTGCATACCCGCTTATTATGACACAACTTCTCGCATCAACTTTAAACCCTGTTTAATCCAATAATTCTTGAATTTACACATTCATATTCTCTTTTCTCCTTCCTAATGTTCATTTCAACATTACTGCTTCCCTTCCTTTGCTTCTTATCTCTCAGATACTCCAGATTTAATCCCATTTATTTACCCCCACCGAAACTCCCCCTACCCCCTTCATGTATTCATTCTTTCTCTCCTCTATTTATTCGTTTTATCTCATTTACTTACCCCTGACCCTACATTAAGACTACAAATTTTTTAAGGTGGTTATGAGTGAACTGTATATCATTTTATCGCTCTGGGATGCTTAATATATCATAGAATAGTATGTGTGGGTGGGGTGGCCTGGTGAGGCTATTACAATACATACCACACTTGATTTCTTACAATAAATACTACTTGTCTCACCCTAGATTAAGACTATAAATATTTTAAGGTAAGTAATGAGTGCACTATGTGTGTATTGTACCTTTTTATTGTTTTTTGATGCCTGGTTCTATTGCTAACTTAATATATGTTAGTGTAAACTTGTTATCTAGTGTTTGTATGCATTTATAAGTGGAAAAAAAGGGTGTTCCACTTTACGGCGATTTCCGCTTTACGGCGGTAGCCTGGAACCTAACCCGCCGTATAAGTGGGGCCTTCCTGTACATGTAGTAAATAATAAAGATATTATTGTTATTATTATTATTATTTTTTTTTCTCTCAGTTGTTTGTTGGGCTATCTTATTGAAAACTTGGGCAATGTATGATAGAAAGATGCTTCTTAACGTACACCAAAAATTAAAAAAAAAAAATGGACGATAAATAAGGGAGTTTACTTCTCAGCCATTAGCCGCCTCGTAGGGTTTTTCTGGTTGTATTTTCATTTTTTTGGTCTCATTTGATAGAATGGAAGATGCATTACAGAAATATATGATTTTGATTGATTTCACAACGAAAAGTACTTTGAAATTGAGCTCAAAGTAGCAGAAATGTTCGATTTTTGCCGATCAATGAACTTTGTGTAAGTCAAGTTGGTTAATTTTATTAAGTGTATTCTAACCTAACACTCTGTAATCCGGCAAACTCAGTAATTGTGTACACTGCAGGCTCCAGTGATGCCGGATTTGTGATGGAGGACTTGTAGTAGGTTTTGTCTAGGTATGTAAGAGTATGTCTGCTGACTGCCTAATGTTCTAATTTAAGGTGGAGGATATTGTGGTCTACTGCATTGAATGCTTTCTGCAGGTCAATGAAGAGTCCAGAGAATATTAATTTTTTTCAAGAGCTGATACACTGCTCTCCCAACCAGTCACAATGCAGGAAAAAATCAAGTTAAATTTGCTAAAACTAAATAAAACTTACAAGATCAAATCTTGCCATCAAAATACAATAAACTCTAATGCCCAAGTTAGTGATTACCTCACTGATAATTACCCAGTCACTCTATACTTAGCATCAACCAAGTCTACAAAGGTAATTTTAACCCTTTCACTGTCCAGACTCACCAAATAAAACTTGCATTTCATGTCCAAAATTACTTCCCCCCCCCTCCCCCTTCCCTTCCCTCCCCCGGCCTCCCCACACAAAAAAAAATTATATAATAATATCTTTATTTACTACAAGTACATGTACATGGTATACAGGCCTAGCTGACAACAATGACATACTACTACATAGAAAGCCCCTTAGAGAATCATCTGAAGGTAATGAGACAAAGATGATGAAGTATGATGATAAAAAATCTTTTTTTGAAGGTAAAGAAACCAAAGGCACGATATTTGATGGATACTTAGGAATTACACTCTCATGAAGTTAGCGGTCTCGGCGATATTTACGCACTGGGGATCTTGCACGCTTTGAACCCTATTTTGGGCCAGTTCCATTGGTCCAGTTGACCAGACTCATAGCTGCTTAGCTAGAACTCCTTTAATTCTATTGACTGAGTATTTACTGAGAATTTACTGATTTGGCCAATTTCACACAAAATTCAAGAAAGGCCAATTTCAAAATGGGTCCATAATAAATAATATAGACATTCCCAGCACTAAAATAACATTTTCTCTGTTCATTAGTCATGTCTCCAGGACCCTTTTATATTAAGCTTGCTTTTCGTTTTGAATTTTTATTCACAAAAAAAAATAGAGAACTTACCGTCATTCATTCTACTGCATAATGGTAATAATTGTACAAATAATGTCAGTACCTTTGTGAGTGCATATTAGACTGGCCAGTTGATGTGTATTGAATGCATGACTTGTTTTGTTTACTCTTGAGCATCAGCTAAAATCAATCATATCTGCTATTTTGAGCTCAATTTCAAGCTACTTTTTAACTGTAAACATTTAAAATCATCTCTATTTCTGTATTAAATCTTCAGTTCTATCACATGAGACCAAAAACCAAGAATACAACCATAAAAACCATATGAAAATACATACGACACAAAGTCGATGTTTTACAGTGAGTCTCAAGAAATGTCCCTATGTACACCACAGGGAGGAGTTCTCATTCCTATGCTATTTAATGCTGTGATTAATACTCTCTTAAATGCTCTACCTGCCTCACCTAAGCATATAGCTATAAGCTATTCTGATGACATCATGATACATACAAGAGGGAATAAGATGAGTACCATTCTTAATGAAATTCAAGCAATTTGTAATCAATTAGGCCTCATAATATCTTCCTCTAAGACAAAGATATTAACAAGCAAACAACATCCCCCAGCTGTCTATTTGCAGGGTGAAAACATTAGCTACATTAAATCTTACAGATATCTTTGTGTAGTTGTACCCTTCAATAAATCCACCATACCACAACTAAATAAGAAATGCAAAGATAGGCTAAATGCTCTAAAAGCTGTTGCTGGCTGCAACCTCAACTATGGTGCTAATGTGAGAATCGTGAGAATGATGTACATAGCCTATATTAGATCCATAATTGATTATGCTGCTCCCATGTTGATATTAGCTAGAGAAAGTTCTCTCCGACCCTTGGAGTTAATGCAAAATGAAGCTCTCAGAATTATTCCTGGCTGTCCCAAATCTACAAAAGTTCTTAATATGAAGAAGGGCATGGTATTTCTAGTATTAGTGATAGGATTATTGAGATTAACACTGTACTCGGTATTAGATGTTAAGAAATGAGTCAGACACAGTCACTATGAATCTTACTAAATGTCTTGAAGTAAATACACACAGAACTAAACGGATTGTAAAAACATGCAATTATATTAAGTTTTATAACCTGCATGAACTGTATCACTGTAGACAACAAGACCATTTCACCCCTCCATGGAAGGTGTGTTCATTTAATCCTTTCATGGTCCACAGGCCCTCAGAGACTTGTTCTCAGGGTCCTCCAAATTTAAAAATAAAATAAATTATTTTTCTTATGAAAAGATAGAGAATCTTTTCCCGATCATAATGACACCAAAAGCATGAAATTTGACGGAAAACTTACGGAATTATGATCTTGCGAAGTTAGCAGTCTCGACGATGTTTACACATCGGTGATTTTGCCCACTTTGAGCCCTATTTTTGGCCAATTCATACTAGCCGACAAAAATCCTAACTATTTTGCTAGAACTCCATTTTTTCTATCGAATGAGTACAAGAAACCACCATTTACCAATTTAAAACTATCCAATACAGTGGTCAGAATTTAGCAATTTTGCCAATTTCACACAAATTTCAAAAGATGCCAATTTCCAAATAGGGTCCAGAATAAACAAGAAAGACATTCCTGGCACTAAAATAACATTTCCTCTGTTCATTAGTCACGTCCCCATGCCCCTTTTACATTCTTTTGCTTTCCACTTTGAATTTTTATTCTCACAAAAAATAGAAGATTTACTGTTATGCAGACTACTGCATTAGAGTAGAAATGGTATAAATAATATCGGCGCACTTGTGAAAGAATGTTAGACTCACCAGTTGACGTGTATTGGACGCTTAGTATGATTTGTTTACTTTTGAACTTTGGTAAAAATCGAACATTTCTGCTATTTTGAGCTCAATTTCAAGGTACTTTTCATTGTAAAACCAGTCAAAATCATCTCACTTTCTGTAATATGTCTTCCATTCTATAAAATGGGACCAGGAAAACTAGAATTCAACAATAAATACCGTATGAAAATACAGTGCAAAGTCGCTGTTTTAATCCAAAAACACGGTCAAAGTTTTTTTTTCTCATTATGCACTGTGTGCTGCAGGATTTTTTTTTATACTGCACACACTGACCACATAGACCCATTCTTTCATATGTAGGCCTACCAGCTTTCTCTCACTAGATTTGAGGGCACTAGAATTTAGGCGTATTAGTACGTCAAAAACCCTGGTGTGTAAGCCGTACTAGTACGTCCGAAACCCTGAAAGGGTTAAAATTACATACCTGCAAGTCCCTGCCAAGAAGTTCGTTGTTAGTATTCCCTTTCTTAAATCACTTGTTAAAGCAACTTCCCAAAAAGAAATTTCTCACCTAGCTGATATTACCTGGAATATACCTGGAGAGGGTTTTGGGGGTCAGTGCCCCCATGGCCTGGTCTGTGACCAGGCCTCATGGTGGATCAGGGCATGATCAACCAGGCTGTTACTGTTGGCCGCACACAACCCGACGTACGAACTACAGCCCAGTTGGTCAGGTACCGAGTTTAGGTGCCTGTCCAGTGCCTTCTTGAAGACAGCCAGGGGTCTATTGGTAATCACCCTCATATATGCTGGGAGGCAGTTGAACAGCCATGGGCCCCTGACACTTATTGTGTTGTCTCTTATCATGCTAGTGGCACCCTTGCTTTTCATTGGGGGATGTTCCATTGTCTGCCCAATGAAAAGTAGGGGTGCCACTAGCACAATAGAGACAACACAGTAAGTGTCAGGGGCCAAGTTATCACAAGTTATATACACTGATGGATCTGAACAGGGCTACATCTATTCATGTTGCCACCTCCCTAGTTAAGAACAATAATATATTTGATGAGTTAGGAATGAGAATTTAGCAAACTGGGCATCTACACTGCAAACTGAATTGTTTGCAATCCTAATGGCACTAAAGCTAACTTATGACTCTGAGCTAGACTCTGTCATCATTATTGATTCTATATCATCACTGAAGGCTCTTGACTCATATAATAACTAAAACAACATGCTCATTTGAAAAGCCAGGTATAGATACTCAAAAATCCAGGAAAAGGGAATTATTAACCCTTTCAGGGTCCAGAGCCAGATTGCAAAGTGCTCACCAGTGTCCAAGAATTTTCAAAAAAAATTTTGTTTTTTTTTCTTATGAAATGGTAGAGATCTTTTTCTGAATGTAATAAAACAAAAAGTATGAAATTTGATGGAAAATTGATGAAATTATGCTCTTGTGAATTTTGATGTGTCAGCAATATTTATGCATCGGCGATTTTGCCGACTTTGACCCTCCTTATAGGCCAATTACCTTATTCCTTTTACAAATTCTTAGCTATTTCACTTGTATTTACTCTATTCTATCGATTGAGCACATGAAATCACCTATTACAAAATAAAGTGATTGAAAAATTGGCAATTTGGTCAATTTAGTGCAAAGTTCAAAATATTCCAGTTTCAAAATAGGATCCAGAATAAACAATGCAGGCATTCCTGGCACTAAACTAACATTTCCTCTGTTCATTAGTTATGTTTTCAGGCTTTACAAATGAATTCCATTTTGATTTTTAATTCACATAAGGAATTTTTATTCAAACCAAAAAAAAAAAAAAAAAAGATTTACTGTCATGCAATATTGAAATAATATCAGCACATTCGTGAATGTATATTAGACCCACCAGCTGGCGTGTATTAGACGTGTGAGGTCATTTGTTTACTCTTGAACATCGGCAAAAATTTAACATTTCCGCTACTCTGAGCTCAGTTTCAAAATCATCTCTATTTCTGTAATATATCTTCCATTCCATCAAATGAGACCAAGAAATCGCAAAAACAGCTATAAAAAACATACAAAAAACACTGCAAAGTCTCAGTTTTTTCTCTCATTATGCACTGTGTGCTGCAAGATTTCTTTTATGTTGTGCACACATACATTGATGTATTTTCTCATATCTAAGCCCAAATTTACCGCTCAAAGCTTATCAGAGTGAGCTGAGCTCATGGCGTAGATCTACGGTTTGGACCCTGAATGTAAAGCCATAGATCTATGGCACGGACCCTGAAAGGGTTAAAAAAATTACCATGGATCCCTTCACACATTGAATTACTCCTTCATGATAAAGTTGATATGTTAGCCAAGAAGAATACCCTGAAGGAGAATGCAGAATACAGTGGTCCCTCGTTAATCCATTCTGGAAGTGCGACAATTATCGAAATAGACGATTTTCAAATCAATTTTCCCCATAAGAAATAATGTAAATACAATTAATCCATTCCTGACACCCAGAAGTATTAAAACAAAATTTTTTACATGAAATATAGATGTAGTACATAAACAATACAATGGGACATGATGAATGAAACATTAACAGCATAACACTTACCTTTATTACCTGGAGTTTACCTGGAGAGAGTTTCGGGGGTCAACGCCCCCGCGGCCCGGTCTGTGACCAGGCCTCCTGGTGGATCAGCCCCTGATCAACCAGGCTGTTGCTTATTGGCGATTCTTTTTAGTGTATGGGAGACTGGAGGAGGAGAGAGATTGGATTAGTTACTGTTTGGAAGGGGAATCCCCTTCCATCAGTACCTTAGGTACCAAGTCCTTTTTTGGGGTTACATACTTCTCTGTTTCTTAATGCCACTAGGACCAGCTTGAGAGACACTGGAGTCCTGTCTCGCAAAAAAAAAAGTGTTCATAGAGCTCTGTTTTTGGCATCTCTTTAAAACTTCCCTAAAATAGGCCAAGACTCTTTCACTGTACAAGTGCCAATATGACTTGCAACATCCTTCTCAGGGTGATGTTTCTCCATAAATCTTCTCATCCTACCCCACATTTCAAAAATCTCCATAATTTCTGAAGAAGGCACCTTCTTCCATCTCTCTTCCTCCTCCTCTGCAGCAAGATTCTGAGCTGTGATCTGTTGCTGTTCCTGCTGCAGCTCTTGAAAGCTCCTCAGTGGTTAGCTCTCCATTGTGGTCCTCCACCAACTCTTCCACATCCTCCAAACTCACATCCAACCCCATGGAACTCCCCAGTGCCACAATAGAGTTCACAACTGACATAGGCTCATCAGGGTCAGCCACAAACCCTTCAAAATCCCTCTTGTGGACACAATCTGGCTACAATTTTCTCCAGAGTTCAAAGTCCTGGTAGTCACTGAAGTGTTCTTTCCAGAACTCTCTTAGGGTCAAGCGAGTGTCTGAGGTCACATTAATCCTTTCAGGGTCCATCCTGTAGATCTACGGCTTTACGTTCAGGGTCCAAACCGTAGATCTATGCCAAAATTCTAGCAGCGTCAAATTTAGCGCGATAAGGCTGGTAGGCCTACATCTGAGAGAATGGGTCTGGGTGGTCAGTGTGCACACCATCGAAAAAATCTGGACGCCTGCATGGCATTGTGGGAACGCCCGCAAAGTAGCTTTGTTCATTGTGCCTGGCGGCAAGGAAGCTCTCACTCCCCGCTCACTCTCCGTGCGAATTCTGACTCTCCTCTTCACAACTTACAGTTCTAAAACTGATGGAAGTGGAGATGAAGACGAATTCTATGGTTTTGAGCCATATGGTACCATTGTGCCGTATGGTGCAATGGGACCATATGATACAGTGGTGCCATGTCATACAATGGTATATGGTACAATGGCATTGTATGGTAGAGTGGTACCATATTTCCATAGTTATCCCTGTATCTGTACCATATGGTGTCCTGTACTGTATGGTACCCTGTACCATATGGTATCCTATACCATATGGTACCATATGGTACCCTGCACCATATGTTATCCTGTACTGCATGGTACCCTATACCATATAGTACAATGTACCATATGGTACCCTGTAACATATGATTTCCATGTACCATATGGTCAATAGGTGTTGGTGGCATGAGACACCAGCAAGATGAGTGAGTGGCAAAGCAAGCTAGCTACTGACTCTGCAGTTTCCAAGATAAGTGCTTTGTCATCCACCTCAAGGAACACGTCAGGTTCCTGTACACTTGTAAATATATAATAGAACATTACTAATATACAACATTTTTGCATATTTTTGCTGTAAACAACTATTGTAAACAAAATAATAATGAATAATATTAGTGTGTTTTATGTATTGAATACAACGTACCTATGGTACAATGAACCCTTGGTATCATTTTACTGTATGG
>NC_069446.1:33340584-33531861 GCF_026875155.1 Cherax quadricarinatus | reverse complement strand
GTAATATATCTTCCATTCTATAAAAAGAGTCCAAAAATTGAGATACAACCATAAAACCATATGAAAATATACTGCAAAGAGGGCGGCTAATGGCTGAGAAGTGAGCTCCCTTATTTATCGTCTGTCTTTTTTATTTTTGTTGTACGTTAAGAAGCATATTTCCATCATACATTGCCCAAGTTTCAGTGAGATAGCCCAACAAACAACCGAGAAAAAAAAAAATATTTACCAAAAATCATGTATGGCAAGTCCAAGCCAGGTACTGGAAATAAGTCACTTTGTCTGGCTTTTCTGGGTTATCCCAGGTTCTCTATACATACACTGCTATGTATGATAATCTATGTAACTGTATTTGTGTATACCTGAATAAACTTATTTACTTCTAGTCTGTCAACTGAGTACAAGAAACCGCCCATTCACTTATTTCAACTACCCAATAAAGTGGTCAGAAATTGGCAATTCGGCCAATTTCACACAAATTTCAACAGATGCCAATTTCAAAATAGGGTCCAGAATAAACAATGCAGACATTCCTGGCACTAATATAACATTTTCTCTGTTCATTAGTCATGCTCCAGGCCCCTATTATATTACTCTTGCTTACCATTTGGAATTTCTATTCACAAAAAAATAGAAGATTTACTGTTATGCAGACTGATGCATTATTGTAATAATTGTATAAATAATATGAACCCATTCTTGACTCCGTACTGGAATTTAGACTGGCAGGCGGACAGGTATTGGACGGTGATGTCATTTGTTTTACTCTTGAGCTTCGCTAAAGAATAGAACATTTCGCTACTGTGAGCGCAATTCAAGTACTTTTCGTCATAAAAGCAATCAAAATCATATCTATTTCTGTAATATATCTTTCATTCTATCAGATGAGACCAAAAAAATGGGAATACACCTACCGTCTGACTTACGACCAAGCTTGGTTCCAACCAACCAGATGTAAGTCGAACCTTTGAAAATTGCCGACATATTGGGTAGGGCATAATGTCAAAACTTTCCTATATAAACTACCTACATAATACTGTAATGTAATGTACAATCATTATTTCATTCTTTTTACCATAATTTACTTCTATTGTTGTATTTTAATTATTTATGTACTGTATATAATGTATATGTGGTAGTGATATGTATTGTAAATTTTACATCGCATACAGTATCATATGTTACTATTATCTTTATGTATTGTCGACAGTGTGGAATGGGAGAATACCACTGGTAGTGTCATCCTGCCAGATTGTTGTGTAACCTATACCCTAAGTAAAGAGAAACAACTCTGGAACATGTGTAATACGTATCCGGCTGCTGGCTGGATGGCCGGGTCTGTGGTTGGCTGGTGTGGTGGTGGGTGGGTGGGTGGGTGGGTGGGTGGGTGGTGGTGGCTGGCTGGCTGGCTGGATGGTGGGTGGGTGGTGGGTGGCTGGATGGGTGGGTGGGTGGGTGGCTGGATGATGGGTGGTGGGTGGCTGGATGATGGGTGGTGGCTGGATGGGTGGGTGGGTTTTTGGTGGCTGATGGGTGGGTGGGTGGCTGGATGGGTGGGTGGGTGGCTGGATGGGTGGGTGGGGGGTGGGTGGGGGTGGCTGGATGGGTGGGTGGTGGGTTGGGTGGGTGGGTGGCTGATGGGTGGGTGGGTGGGGGGTAGTTGGCTGACTGCTGACCGAATGTGGCTGTCTCTTTCTATCTCTCTCACTCTGTATCTCTCTCTCTCACTGGTACACGTAAGTCAAGTTATCATACATATTATAAATTACCTAGGATAACCCAAAAAATCCAGACAAAGTGCTATACAGTGGATCTGTGCTCCAGTGCCCTAAATTAATAATAATGTTAATAATCATTATTATTACAATAATACATATGTACTAATATTAATATTATTATTATTAAGCTATAATATAATAATTGTGTCCACTCATTACTTACCTTAAAATATCTGTAGTTTTAATGTAGAGAGAGAGGTGAGTAAACAAGATTAAATGAATAAGTGAGAGAGAGAATGAGAATGTAGAATGTTCACGAGTTATGTAAACAAACGTTGTTGTTGTTGTTACCAGCCCAGACATGAATGATTCCTGTTCACTGTCAAGCCGACCAGAAAAACAAATCATATTTGTTAATTTATATGTTATGTAGCATGTTTATTATATAATTTTGAAAAAAAATCATAGATGGATTAAGCAAAATGTCTATATTAACGTTTTATACACATTTAATGCACCTCAGTGATTATTATTGTTATTATCATTATTAATATGGCGTCTTCAAGACCAAGTACACTCTTAATGAGTGGCTCTGAGACAGACAAGCAAAGACAGATACACAGGTAGACAGAAAAACAGACACACAGGTAGACAGACAGACAGAAAGACAGACACACAGGTAGACACAGACACAGGTAGACATAAAGACAGACACAGGTAGACAGAAAGACACACAGGTAGACAGAAAGACAGACACACAGGTAGACATAAAGACACACAGGTAGACAGAACGACAGACACACTAGTAGACAGACAGATAAACAGACACACAGAGATACAGACAGATATACAGGCAGACAGATACAGACACGTTTATGTGCAACAGTGAAAACAAATAGAGAGTTCGAGATTAGGAGCCTTTCTTGCCACAATCTCCAGTGCAAGATTCAGAATTCATCTTAGGGGCCATGGTGAAATTTACTGTCCAGTTAGTACAGTTAATACAGTATGATGCTGCTGATAGGACAGGGTTACTCAAACTGATACTGCCTGCATGACACATTACCGCCACGAGTATTGTCAAATATTGTACAGCGGTGTGCTTCAGCCGGCCCAGCCCAGCTGCCAGATGCACGGTCGTAAGTCGAGTGGACGTATGTCGAGCAGGTCGTAAGTCGGATGGTAGGTGTATAACCATAAAAAACATACAAAAATATACCACTAAGCGGCTGCTAATGGCTGAGAAGTGAACTCCGCTATTTATGGTCAGATTTCTTTCATTTTTTATATACGTTAAGAAGTATCTTTCCATCATACATTGCCCAAGTTTGAATAAGATAACCCAACAAACAACTGAGAAAATAATAATAATAATAATAATAATAATAATAATAATAATAATAATAATAATATCTTTATTTACTACACGTACATGTACAATGTATACAGGCCTAGCTGACATCAGTGACACTACTATATAAAAAGCCACCTGTTATGCAGAGTATTTCAAGAAAATTAGGTCAGTGTCCCAGGATAACACCCACACTAGTCGGCTAACACCCAGGTACCCATTTACTGATGGGTAAACATAGACAACAGGTGTAAAGGAACACACCTAATGTTTCTACCCAGGCTGAGAATCGAATATTTACCAAAAATCACATATGGCTAACCCAAGCCAGGTACTAAAAATAAGCCACGTTGACTTTTTTGGGTTATCCTAGGTTCTCGACACATATGCTGCTATGTGTGATAATCTATATAGAGAAAATAACTTTTTTGTTTCAGGTTTATGGTGCAGTACGAGTGTATATCACAGTTAGTCCTGTGCTATACTCCGTTTTCTCTAATATAAGCCCCCAAGACAGGGATAGGAGAATGGTATTTGTGTACCATATCCTCTTCATATCTCCGTCGAACTGCTCGGTATTATGCCAAATATTATTTATTCCGGAGGATTTAACATGTTTTATGTTATTTATATTGTTTATTATGTCATATTAGATCAATTGTGATAGGCAAATAAGCTGTAGTGTCGATATTAGCATAATAATAAAGCACATTCTCCTGCTTCATGAGACAGAGTTCATGACAACCGACAGTGGTTTCAAAGCCACCTTATCTTTAATGGATAATGTACTGTGTAGGTGCTTTACATAATGAGAAGAATTTCTTTTATTCATTAGAACCATAGCTAGGGCTAAAAGTAAGCAGGTTAAAACAATAAATGGAGAAAAAGAAATTGGAATGACTTACGCAGCAAGTAGCACCACCAAACAGTACCAGCAGGTTGGTGTGGCAACCCTGGAAATTTGAAATTATGCTAGCCAAAATTAGTGCCGAATAACTGAAGGAACCAAATAACTGAAGGAACCGAATAACTGAAGGAACTGAATAACTGATTGCCCGATTTGTGGTGGCGGACCTGTACTACGCCAAAATTTTAGCGGTTTCCGATCTTGCAGGAGAAAGCTGGTAGGCCTACATATGAGAGAATGGGTTTGCGTGGTCAATGTGCACAGTATAAAATAAAATCCTGATGCACGCAGTGCATAATGAGAAAAAAACTGTGACCCTGTTAAACTAGATTTTGCCACCTTAGTGGCTAGTTTATTGTGCACCTCATATCAATCCTATGGACAGTAGATAAAGAGGATATGGATACACAAAAGGCCTAGGAACTAGGCCCCAAAAGGGTTAACAGGTATACATCTGGATTTATATCTACAGTTCACTTATCTGTTAAAAGCAAATTTAGGAAATTTGCTTAGTATATCTGGTATCTTATTTTCATTAATAAGATATCTTAACATGTCACATAAGTTATTATACTGTCTGTCTCTATATTCCTCAATAAGTGGACAACTAAGCACATAGTGTTCAAGACAGTGACCATATGCCTGATCACATAATTTGCATTTGGTTTGATCATCATCTGTGTGTTTCCCAAACTGTCAGAAGTACTTGTAACCGAGCCCAAGTCTGGCCACTACAACATCAGTCAGTCTGTTCACACTGCAAATTGTTCCATTAGCATACTTATCTACATTCATGTTATCATACTGGGTTATATATCTACCCAGGCTTCTACTTGCATTACTATAACATTCATTTTCATTCTTTACTTCTCTCCTAACATTATTCCTAATATACTAGACACAGATATACCAAAGTTATACAGTGGTCCCTCGATAATCATCGGGCTCGATAGTCGTCCTTTTCGGAAATCGCCGCGTTAGTCCAAACATTGGCTCGCAAATGGTCGGTTGACTCGCTAATCGTCGGTCGTCCTGGACACGTACTCACGGCTCTGAGCCACCTTGGGCTCCCTTCCCAGCCAGTGTGCCATTGTTTACGGTTCCCTCACTTGTTCATACGAAATATTTCATAATTTTCCATTCATTTCAGTGCTTGCAAGTGCTAAATAAGCTACCAAGGCTCCAAAGAAAGCTCCTAGTGCCAAGCTTTTGGTAAAGAAGGTGAGAAATATGACTGAATTTAAGAAAAACATCATTGAACAATATGAAAGTGGCGTATGTGTGGCCGAACTGGCCAGGATGTATAACAAATCCCGTACAACCATATCTTCCAATTTGGCCAAGAAAAAGGGAATCAAGGAAGCTGTTGTTGCAAAGGGGATAAATATGCTGACAAAAATAAGATCACCAGTACTCGAAGAGGTTGAGAAGTTATTATTGGTGCGGATAAACGAGAAACAATGAGCAGGAGATAGTCTTATGACGTCAATTATTTGTGAAAAGGCTAGGCAGTTGCATGACGATCTGGTAAAGAAACTGCCTGCAACAAGTACTGATATTTGTGAATTTAAGGCCAACAAAGGTTGGTTTGAGAGATATAAGAACCGTAGTGGCATACACAGTGTGATAAGGCATGGTGAGGCTGCCAGTTCGAACAAAATTGCAGCTACAAAATTCGTAAGTGAATTCAAGGAGTACATAGAGGCTGAAGGACTGAAACCTGAACAAGTGTTCAATTGTGACGAAACAGACCTCTTTTGGAAGAAAATGCGAAGGAGGACCTACATTACTCAGGAGGAAAAGGGACTGCCAGGCCACAAGCCTATGAAAGACAGACTGACGCTCATGTTCTGTGCTAATACTAGTGGGGATTTCAAAGTGAAGCCGTTACTAGTGTACCATTCTGAAAATCTCAGAGTGCTCAGGAAAAACAATGTTATGAAGAGTAAATTGTGTGTGTTTTGGAGATCTAATAATAAGGCATGGGTCACGAGGGAAATTTTCGTCGAGTGGTTCAATGAAGTGTTTGGCCCTAGTGTGAAGAATTACCTCCTGGAAAAGAAATTGGATCTCAAGTGCCTCCTAGTAATAGACAATGCACCTGCTCATCCTCCAAACTTGGATGACCTAATTCTGCAGGAGCTTGGGTTCATCATAGTAAAGTTCTTGCCTCTGAATACCACTCCTCTCCTCCAGTCCATGGACCAGCAGGTCATTTCAAACTTTATAAAACTCTACACCAAAGCAATGTTTCAAAGGTGCTTTAACCCCTTCGGGGTCCAAGGCCAAAATCTGTAGTAGTGTTCCAGTGTCCAAGAAATTTTGAAAAAAAAAAAAAAAAAAAAAAAAAAAAAAAAAAAAAAAAAAAAAAAAAAAAAAATAATTTTTTTCTTACAGAATTAAAGAGTATATTTTTGTGAAGGTAATAAGACAAAAAAAAATTTCTGATCAGTACTTACTGAGATACAGTGGCGGGAAGTTGACCCAAAATGACCGGGTGGCGGCAACATCAGTGACTTCCGCAAAATCCCATTTTTTTATTTTACATTTTTTTATACTTTTTTATTTTCTTTTTTAATTTTTTTCTTTTTTCTAATAACATTTTTGGCCTGTGAGACAAGTATAATGTATATTGTATAAGTGTACACTCATTGTATTCAACACAATAACTGCACTAATTTGTTTATCATTATATTGCTTACAAAACTTGTTTACAAGTTTATTGTAAACAAAATGATGAAAATATTAGTGCGGTTATTGTGTTGAATACAACAGTACCATATAGTACCATATGGTACAATGGTGCCATAGCACCATATGGTACAATGGCACCATATGATACAATAGTACCATATGGTACAATATGGTACAATGGCATATAATACAATGGTACCATATGGTACAATGGCACCACTTGGTACAATGGTACCATATGATACAATGGTACCATATGGTGTAATGGTACCATATGATGCAATGGTACCACATGGTACATTGTACCATACAGTACAATGATACCATATGGTTCATTGTACCATATGGTACTGTTGTATTCAATACAATAAACACACTAATATTTTCATTATTATTTTGTTTACAATAGTTGTTTACAGCAAAAATATGCAAAAATGTTGTATATTAGTAATGTTCTATTATAAAATTTACAAGTGTTACAGGAACCTGACGTGTTCCTTGAGGTGGATGACAAAGCACTTTATCTTGGAAACTGCAGAGTCAGTAGCTAGCTTGCTTTGCCACTCACTCAGTCTTGGCTGGTGTCTCATGCCACCAACACCTATTGACCATATGGTACATGGTATCATATGTTACAGGGTACCATATGGTACATTGTACTATATGGTATAGGGTACCATGCAGTACAGGATAACATATGGTGCAGGGTACCATATGGTACCATATTGGTATAGGATACCATATGGTACAGGGACCATACAGTACAGGACACCATATGGTACAGATACAGGGATAACTATGGAAATATGGTACCACTCTACCAAAACAATGCCATTGTACCATATACCATTGTATGACATGGCACCACTGTATCATATGGTCCCATTGCACCATACGGCACAATGGTACCATATGGCTCAAAACCATAGAATTCGTCTTCATCTCCACTTCCATCAGTTTTAGAACTGTAAGTTGTGAAGAGGAGAGTCAGGGAAATTTGCACGGAGAGTGAGCGGGGAGTGAGAGCTTCCTTGCCGCCAGGCACAATGAACAAAGCTACTTTGCGGGCGTTCCCACAATGCCATGCAGGCGTCCAGATTTTTTCGATGGTGTGCACACTGACCACCCAGACCCATTCTCTCAGATGTAGGCCTACCAGCCTTATCGCGCTAAATTTGACGCTGCTAGAATTTTGGCATAGATCTACGGTTTGGACCCTGAACGTAAAGCCGTAGATCTACAGGATGGACCCTGAAAGGATTAATGTGACCTCAGACACTCGCTTGACCCTAAGAGAGTTCTGGAAAGAACACTTCAGTGACTACCAGGACTTTGAACTCTGGAGAAAATTGTAGCCAGATTGTGTCCACAAGAGGGATTTTGAAGGGTTTGTGGCTGACCCTGATGAGCCTATGTCAGTTGTGAACTCTATTGTGGCACTGGGGAGTTCCATGGGGTTGGATGTGAGTTTGGAGGATGTGGAAGAGTTGGTGGAGGACCACAATGGAGAGCTAACCACTGAGGAGCTGCAAGAGCTGCAGCAGGAACAGCAACAGATCACAGCTCAGAATCTTGCTGCAGAGGAGGAGGAAGAGAGATGGAAGAAGGTGCCTTCTTCAGAAAAATTTTGGAGATTTTTGAAATGTGGGGTAGGATGAGAAGATTTATGGAGAAACATCACCCTGAGAAGGATGTTGCAAGTCATATTGGCACTTGTACAGTGAAAGAGTCTTGGCCTATTTTAGGGAAGTTTTAAAGAGATGCCAAAAACAGAGCTCTATGAACACTTTTTTTTTTGCGAGACAGGACTCCAGTTCTCTCAAGCTGGTCCTAGTGGCATTAAGAAACAGAGAAGTATGTAACCCAAAAAAAGGACTTGGTACCTAAGGTACTGATGGAAGGGGATTCCCCTTCCAAAACAGTAACTAATCCAATCTCTCTCCTCCTCCAGTCTCCCATACACTAAAAAGAATGCCAATAAGCAAAAAGCCGGGTTTGATCAGGGGGATCACCGGGGGGCCGGACAGCCCGGGGCCCGGGGGCGTTGCCCCCCAAACTCTCCCAGGTAAACTCCAGGAAAATTAAAGGTAAGTGTTATGCTGTTAATTTTTCATTCACATGCCCCATTGTATTGTTTATGTATCATCATATTTCATGTAAAAAATTTTTTTTTTAATATTTGGGTGTCAGGAATGGATTAATTGTATTTACATTTTTTCTTATGGGAAAATTGATTTGAAATCGTCTATTTCTTTTAATTGCCCGCACTTCCAGAATGGATTAACGGGGGACCATGTATTCTGCATTCTCCTTCGGGGGTATTCTTCTTGGAAAAAATTTTAAACTTTATCATAAAGGATTATTCAAGTGTGAAGGGACCAGGGTAATTTTTTTAACCCCTTTTTCAGGGCCGTGCCATAAAACTATGGCTTTACATTGGGGTAAAACGAAGATTACGCATGAGTCAGTCACTCTGAAAGCTTTGAGCGGAAAATTTGGGCTTAGATATAAAAATACATCAATGTATGTGTGCACAAATAAAAGAAATTTTGCAGCAAAAGTGCATAATGAGAGAAAAACTAGCTTTGCAGTGTTTTTTGAGTTTTTATAGCTGTTTTTGCGATTTCTTGGGCTCATTGATGGAATGGAAGTATATTACAAATAGAGATATTTTTAAACTGAGCTCGAGTCGGAAATGTTAAATTTTTGCCCGGGTTTAAAAGGGAAAAACAAAAGACCTCACACCCTCTAATAACCCCCCACGGTGGTTAATATACATTCACGAATGTGTGAATTATTTCAAAATGATGACTAAACTTTTTTTTTTTTTTTTTTGTTTTAATAAAAAATTCCTTATGTGAATTAAAAACAAAATGGAATTCATTTGTAAAGCCCGAAAAAAATAACTAATGAACAGAGGAAATGTTGTTTTTGCCCGGATTTCCTGATTGTTTTTTCTGGATCTATTTTTAAACTGGAATATTTTAACTTTGCACTAAATTGACCCAAAATTTCCAATTTTTCAACACTTTATTTTTTTAAATAGGTGATTTCAGTGCTCAATCGATGAATAGAAGTAATACAAGTGAAATAGAAGAATTGTTCAACTGGAATAAGGTTAAAAAGGGTATAATGGGGGTCAAAGTCGGCAAAAAATGGGGGGGGTGCAAAATATTGGACACATCAAAAATTTACAAGGCATAAATTTCATCAATTTTCCATCAAATTTTATACTTTTTGTTTTATTACATTCAGAAAAAGATTCTCTACCATTTCATAAGAAAAAAAACAAAATTTTTTTTGAAAATTCTTGGACACTGGTGAGCACTTTGCAATCTGGCTCTGGACCCTGAAAGGGTTAATAATTCCCTTTTCCTGGATTTTTGAGTATCTATACCTGGCTTTTCAAATGAGCATGTTGTTTTAGTTATTATATGAGTCAAGAGCCTTCAGTGATGATATAGAATCAATAATGATGACAGAGTCTAGCTCAGAGTCATAAGTTAGCTTTAGTGCCATTAGGATTGCAAACAATTCAGTTTGCAGTGTAGATGCCCAGTTGCTAATTCTCATTCCTAACTCATCAAATATATTATTGTTCTTAACTAGGGAGGTGGCAACATGAATAGATGTAGCCCTGTTCAGATCCATCAGTGTATATAACTTGTGATAACTTGGGCCCCTGACACTTACTGTGTTGTCTCTTATTGTGCTAGTGGCACCCCTACTTTTCATTGGGCAGACAATGGAACATCCCCCAATGAAAAGCAAGGGTGCCACTAGCATGATAAGAGACAACACAATAAGTGTCAGGGGCCCATGGCTGTTCAACTGCCTCCCAGCATATATGAGGGTGATTACCAATAGACCCCTGGCTGTCTTCAAGAAGGCACTGGACAGGCACCTAAACTCGGTACCTGACCAACTGGGCTGTAGTTCGTACGTCGGGTTGTGTGCGGCCAACAGTAACAGCCTGGTTGATCATGCCCTGATCCACCATGAGGCCTGGTCACAGACCAGGCCATGGGGGCACTGACCCCAAAACCCTCTCCAGGTATATTCCAGGTAATATCAGCTAGGTGAGAAATTTCTTTTTGGGAAGTTGCTTTAACAAGTGATTTAAGAAAGGGAATACTAACAACGAACTTCTTGGCAGGGACTTGCAGGTATGTAATTTTAACCCTTTCAGGGTTTCGGACGTACTAGTACGGCTTACACACCAGGGTTTTTGACGTACTAATACGCCTAAATTCTAGTGCCCTCAAATCTAGTGAGAGAAAGCTGGTAGGCCTACATATGAAAGAATGGGTCTATGTGGTCAGTGTGTGCAGTATAAAAAAAAATCCTGCAGCACACAGTGCATAATGAGAAAAAAAAAACTTTGACCGTGTTTTTTGGATTAAAACAGCGACTTTGCACTGTATTTTCATACGGTATTTATTGTTGAATTCTAGTTTTCCTGGTCCCATTTTATAGAATGGAAGACATATTACAGAAAGTGAGATGATTTTGACTGGTTTTACAATGAAAGTACCTTGAAATTGAGCTCAAAATAGCAGAAATGTTCGATTTTTACCAAAGTTCAAAAGTAAACAAATCATACTAAGCGTCCAATTACACGTCAACTGGTGAGTCTAACATTCTTTCACAAGTGCGCCGATATTATTTATACCATTTCTACTCTAATGCAGTAGTCTGCATAACAGTAAATCTTCTATTTTTTGTGAGAATAAAAATTCAAAGTGGAAAGCAAAAGAATGTAAAAGGGGCATGGGGACGTGACTAATGAACAGAGGAAATGTTATTTTAGTGCCAGGAATGTCTTTCTTGTTTATTTCTGGACCCTATTTGGAAATTGGCATCTTTTGAAATTTGTGTGAAATTGGCAAAATTGCTAAATTCTGACCACTGTATTGGATAGTTTAAATTGGTAAATGGGTGGTTTCTTGTACTCATTCGATAGAAAAAATGGAGTTCTAGCAAAATAGTTAGGATTTTTGTCGGCTAGTATGAATTGGCCAAAAATAGGGCTCAAAGTGGGCAAAATCACCGATGTGTAAACATCGTCGAGACTGCTAACTTCGCAAGATCATAATTCCGTAAGTTTTCCGTCAAATTTCATGCTTTTGGTGTCATTATGATCGGGAAAAGATTCTCTATCTTTTCATAAGAAAAATAATTTATTTTATTTTTAAATTTGGAGGACCCTGAGAACAAGTCTCTGAGAGGGCCTGTGGACCATGAAAGGATTTATGAACACACCTTCCATGGAGGGGTGAAATGGTCTTGTTGTCTACAGTGATACAGTTCATGCAGGTTATAAAAACTTAATATAATTGCATGTTTTTACAATCCGTTTAGTTCTGTGTGTATTTACTTCAAGACATTTAGTAAGATTCATAGTGACTGTGTCTGACTCATTTCTTAACATCTAATACCGAGTACAGTGTTAATCTCAATAATCCTATCACTAATACTAGAAATACCATGCTCCTTCTTCATATTAAGAACTTTTGTAGATTTGGGACAGCCAGGAATAATTCTGAGAGCTTCATTTTGCATTAACTCCAAGGGTCGGAGAGAACTTTCTCTAGCTAATATCAACATGGGAGCAGCATAATCAATTATGGATCTAATATAGGCTATGTACATCATTCTCACGATTCTCACATTAGCACCATAGTTGAGGTTGCAGCCAGCAACAGCTTTTAGAGCATTTAGCCTATCTTTGCATTTCTTATTTAGTTGTGGTATGGTGGATTTATTGAAGGGTACAACTACACAAAGATATCTGTAAGATTTAATGTAGCTAATGTTTTCACCTGCAAATAGACAGCTGGGGGATGTTGTTTGCTTGTTAATATATCTTTGTCTTAGAGGAAAAATATTATGAGGCCTAATTGATTACAAATTGCTTGAATTTCATTAAGAATGGTACTCATCTTATTCCCTCTTGTATGTATCATGATGTCATCAGAATAGCTTATAGCTATATGCTTAGGTGAGGCAGGTAGAGCATTTAAGAGAGTATTAATCACAGCATTAAATAGCATAGGAATGAGAACTCCTCCCTGTGGTGTACATAGGGACATTTCTTGAGACTCACTGTAAAACATCGACTTTGTGTCGTATGTATTTTCATATGGTTTTTATGGTTGTATTCTTGGTTTTTGGTCTCATGTGATAGAACTGAAGATTTAATACAGAAATAGAGATGATTTTAAATGTTTACAGTTAAAAAGTAGCTTGAAATTGAGCTCAAAATAGCAGATATGATTGATTTTAGCTGATGCTCAAGAGTAAACAAAACAAGTCATGCATTCAATACACATCAATGGCAGTCTAATATGCACTACAAAGGTAACTGACATTATTTGTACAATTATTACCATTATGCAGTAGAATGAATGACGGTAAGTTCTCTATTTTTTTTTTGTGAATAAAAATTCAAAACGAAAAGCAAGCTTAATATAAAAGGGTCCTGGAGACATGACTAATGAACAGAGAAAATGTTATTTTAGTGTGGGAATGTCTATATTATTTATTATGGACCCATTTTGAAATTGGCCTTTCTTGAATTTTGTGTAAAATTTGGCCAAATCAGTAAATTCTCAGTAAATACTCAGTCAATTAGAATTAAAGGAGTTCTAGCTAAGCAGCTATGAGTCTGGTCAACTGGACCAATGGAACTGGCCCAAAATAGGGTTCAAAGCGTGCAAGATCCCCAGTGCGTAAATATCGCCGAGACCGCTAACTTCATGAGAGTGTAATTCCTAAGTATCCATCAAATATCGTGCCTTTGGTTTCTTTACCTTCAAAAAAAGATTTTTTATCATCATACTTCATCATCTTTGTCTCATTACCTTCAGATGATTCTCTAAGGGCTTCTATGTAGTAGTATGTCATTGTTGTCAGCTAGGCCTGTATACCATGTACATGTACTTGTAGTAAATAAAGATATTATTATATAATTTTTTTTTGTGTGGGGAGGCCGGGGGAGGGAAGGGAAGGGGGAGGGGGGGGGAAGTAATTTTGGACATGAAATGCAAGTTTTATTTGGTGAGTCTGGACAGTGAAAGGGTTAAAATTACCTTTGTAGACTTGGTTGATGCTAAGTATAGAGAGACTGGGTAATTATCAGTGAGGTAATCACTAACTTGGGCATTAGAGTTTATTGTATTTTGATGGCAAGATTTGATCTTGTAAGTTTTATTTAGTTTTAGCAAATTTACTTGATTTTTCCTGCATTGTGACTGGTTGGGAGAGCAGTGTATCAGCTCTTGAAAAAAATTAATATTCTCTGGGACTCTTCATTGACCTGCAGAAAGCATTCAATGCAGTAGACCACAATATCCTCCACCTTAAATTAGAACATTAGGCAGTCAGCAGACATACTCTTACATACCTAGACAAAACCTACTACAAGTCCTCCATCACAAATCCGGCATCACTGGAGCCTGCAGTGTACCAGATTACTGAGTTTGCCGGATTACAGAGTGGTTAGGTTAGAATACACTTAATAAAATTAACCAACTTGACTTACACAAAGTTCATTGATCGGCAAAAATCGAACATTTCTGCTACTTTGAGCTCAATTTCAAAGTACTTTTCGTTGTGAAATCAATCAAAATCATATATTTCTGTAATGCATCTTCCATTCTATCAAATGAGACCAAAAAAATGAAAATACAACCAGAAAAACCCTACGAGGCGGCTAATGGCTGAGAAGTAAACTCCCTTATTTATCGTCCATTTTTTTTTTTTAATTTTTGGTGTACGTTAAGAAGCATCTTTCTATCATACATTGCCAAGTTTTCAATAAGATAGCCCAACAAACAACTGAGAGAAAAAAAAATAATAATAATAATAACAATAATATCTTTATTATTTACTACATGTACAGGAAGGCCCCACTAAATTAGGCGGGTTAGGTTCCAGGTACACGCCGTAAAGCTAAATCGCGTAATTTAAGTGGAACATCCTTTTTTTTCACTTATAAATGCATACAAACACTAGTAACAAAGTTTACACTAAACATATATTAAGTTAGCAATAGAAATCAGGCATCAAAAAACAATTTAAAAAGGTACAATACACAATAGTGCATCATTTTACCTTAAAATATTTATAGTCTTAATCTAGGGTGAGACAAGTAGTATTTATTGTAAGAAATCAAGTGTGGTATGTATTGTAATAGCTCACCAGGCACCCCACCACACATATTTCTATGATATTTAAGCATCCAGAGCGATAAATGTATTACAGTTCACTCATTACTTACCTTAAATATTTGTAGTCTTAATGTAGGGTCAGGAGTAAGTAATGAGATAAAACGAATAATGAGAGAGAGAAGAATGAATTACATGAGAGGGGGCAGGCGCAGTTATGTAAAAAACCAGGCGAAGGTAAGTTTTGTAAACAAACGAAGTGTACACGTCTGGTTTGTGTACAAGTTACATTGTGTACAGGTTGTCTCTACATTGATACGGTAGAATTAATTTAAAAAAGAAAACTCCCATTCTCATGTAACATCATTTTGAGAAGAAATGAAGCTCTGAGTGAAGGCAATGGGGAAAAAAGTCACACTGACTTTTTTGGGTTATCCTAGGTTCTCTACACGTATGTTGTTATGTATGATAATCTTTTGTAAAATGTATTTGTGTATACCTGAATAAACTTACTTACATACATACGAAAGGGAATAATTTTCTACAGTTACCCCAGTAAACATTTTTCTCTTATGTTAGATTAGAGAAATGTTATTCTTGGCGTCACTTGTACAAGTTATTGGCTCCACTCTTATATTTATGTTTATTTATTCTATTTTTGGGGTGTATTTATCATCTTTTTATGTTATGTATCGTGTTTATTATATAATTTGAAAAAATATCATGGATGGATTAATGAAAATGTGTTATATTACCCTAATATACGAATTTAATGAGATCGGTATTGTTATTATCAACCACTTGTGCAAGTCGTCTGCTACGAAAATCTCACATTTTTTTTATTTATTTTTACTGTGGGGTGTATTTATCTTATTTATATGTTATGCATCGTGTTATTATATGATTTTGAAAAAAATATCATGGATGGATTAATGAAAATGTGTATATTAACGTAATATACGACATTTAAATGACTCGATGTATGTAAGTTATTTAGGTACAGGTATACATAAGTATAATTATCAGAGTATATTAAAATATGGAAATAAAATTTTAAAAAACATTTGAAATTTTGGAGTTTCCAGACAAAATTTGGGGAGACTTAGTGCTTACTGAGCTCATGGAGAATGTAAACAAACAGGGTGGGGCACGGTGACCGTATTAGAAAGTCAGGTGGGGGGAGCCGTATAGTGAGTTTTGGTCATAATTTGAAATGTCCGTATTAGCGGAACGCCGTAAAGTGAAACGCCGTAAAGCGGGGCCTTCCTGTACATGGTATACAGGCCTAGCTATGCTAAGCATTTCAAGCGAATTAGGTCAGTGTCCCAGGATAACACCCACACTAGTCCACTAACACCCAGGTACCCACTTACTTATGGGTGAACATATTGTTTTATTTATTTATGTCTTTGCAAATAGAACATTGATATTTTGTATTTACAATAATGGGTTGCAATGCAAAGACAGCCTCTATTATGCTTAGGCATTATGGGCTGACTTAACATTATTGGCTTACAGACTACTTAACACTAAGAATTATATCATAGTTGTACAGTAGAATATTAATTATATCATAGTTGTACAGTAGATTATTAATTATAAGTGAATCTAATTTATATAAGACAAAAGCTATATTCATATATTCAAAAACTGCTTTTTGTGAAAACAATAATTCAAAAATGCTTTTTGTGAAAACAATGATTCAATTATATTCCTGTCAACAATGGATAAAAGGTTCAAGGTAATTGTTGAAATTATGATGTGGGAATACGTAAGTGAGTATGTGTGTACTGAGTATTTAGCATTTAGTCTAGGGTGATTAAGTGGCTTTTGAGAAGAGTCTTAAATTGATTTTCAGAACGGGTTACTTTAGTATCTTCTGGTAATGAATTTCAAATTTTGGGGCCCTTTATGTGCAAAGAGTTTTTACGGTGTGATATGGACACGAGGTATATCAAAAGAAATCTGTGTCTTATGTTATGGTCATGTGTCCTGCTAAGGTTGGTAAGGAGAAGTTTGAGTGGGGGGTTTATATTTGCGTGTACTGTTCTGTGCATGTAGTAGGCACATGAGTAAGTATGGCTGTTCTTAATGGTGAGCAAATTCAGACTTTTGAAAATTGGTGGAGTATGCTGGCGGGAGTGGGAATTTATCATCATTTTGACTGCTGCTTTTTGCTGGGTTATTAGAGGTCTTAGGTGATTAAATGTTGTTGATCCCCATGCACAAATTCCATAGGTGAGGTAAGGGTATATGAGTGAATGGTACAGTGCCAAGAGAGCTGATTGTGGAACATAGTACCTTATCTTTGATAATATACCTACAGTCTTAGAGATTTTCTTGGTGATTTGTTGTATGTGTGTCTGGGACTTAAGGCTACTGTCAAGGTGGATACCTAGGAATTTTCCCTCTGTAAGTCTTGTGACAGATGATCCGTTTAGCGTTATGTTAATTGGATGATTTGCAGCTTTGTTTCCAAACTGAATGAAATATGCTTTATCAGTATTCAGGGTAAGTTTATTAGTCATCATCCAGGCAGATATTTTTTGCAATTCGGCATTGACAGTGTTTGCTAGTATGACTGGGTTTGGGTGAGAGAAGACGTATGTTGTGTTATCTGCAAACAATATGGGTTTGAGTAGCTGTGATGCATTCGGTAGATCATTGATGTAGATGAGAAGGAGGAGTGGTCCAAGGACACTTCCTTGTGGGACTCCTACTGTGATTGGTTGGGTGGAAGAGTTTGCATCATTTACATACACATATTGAGTTCTGTTACTAAGGTATGACTTTAGGTAGTTGAGGGAATGGCCTCTGATACCACAGTGTGTTAATTTGGAGTACAGCAGTTCGTGGTCGACTGTATCAAGAGCTTTACGTAAATCAATGACATTGCCCAGCGGGATTTCTTTCTTTTCGAGCGCGGTATATATTAGTTCTAGCATGTGTATGATAGCATCATTTGTGCTTTTATTATTCCTGAATCCAAACTGACAAGGGTTTAATATGTTGTGAGAGTCGAGGTAGGAATAGATCCATCTATGAATTAAATTTTTGAAGATTTTAGAGAGCAGTGGTAAGTTAGATATTGGTCTATAGTTATTCAAGTCAGCTTGGTCACCTCCTTTATGGATTGGAGTGACCCCTCGCTATTTTGAGGATTGTTGGGAAGGTAGATGATTCAATGGATTTGTTAAAGAGTGTTGCAATAATTGGTGACAATACTTGAGAAGCTTTTTTGTACATAAAAGCAGGCAAGTTGTTTATGTCACCTGCCTTGTTATTATGGGTGTTGATATTGAGCGAGACTCCTAGTGGGTTGGTTGGAGCTAGGAATAGCTTATTTGGGCAGGTACCTATGAGGTAGTCTGATGGACCGATGTTTGAGCTTGGTATTTTGTTCGCTAGATTTTTTCCTATGGTGGAGAAGAAAACATTGAGTCTGTTTGCCGTTTCAGTTGGTGTGAGTACGGGTTCGTCTGATTTTGTTACTTTGATTGTTTTGTTTTTGGATAACTTTTTAGTTCCAAGAATTTCAGATAGAGTTTTCCAGGTTTTTTTTCATATCACCTTTGATGTTATGTAATCTATTTTCATAGTACAATTTTTTTGATCTTCTTATCAGGCTGGTAGGAGCTGACGAGTAGTGTTTAGACTGTTCTCTAGTTATTTGACCCATTCTATACTGTCTTTCATATTTCTGCTGTGTGTTAATAGATTTGAGGATGCTTGGTGTTAGCCAGGGACTATTCAGTCTCTTTGCTGTGATCTGTTTTGTTTTTTGGGGGCAATGTTTGTTGTACAGGCACTGGGCTTTTTTCAGAAAATTATTTATACATTCATTCATGTCTGTATATGTTTCAAGCTCATTTTGCCATTCGATGTTATTCATAGCTGCTATAAAGTTGTTAACTGCTGTCTCGTTATGTAATCTGAAGGTTACTTTAGTAATGTCTTGTGGCAATTTGCCCAGATTATTTATGAGAAAGGTTGGGTAGCGGTATGTAGTGTTATCTGTGATTATGCCTGATTTTAAAGGGGATATGGTGTTTGTCCAGATGTGGTCTATTAAGGAGATACTTGTTTCGGTGATTCTTGTAGGTTTAGATATTGTTGGTAGCAACAGGCAGTTGCTCATAGTGTTTGTGAATTTGGTTACTTCTGGGTCCTGGTCGTGTAGTATGTTTATGATGAAATCACCTGTTAGTAGCAGGTGGTCTTTATTCATGTGTGCATCAGTAATCATGTTTCCTAGTTTTTCACTAAAGTGGTAAATGTTTGACTGTGGTACTCTGTAGATGTTTATAAACTGCGAGGGGTTTTTGCAGGTGTTTTGATTTAAATTTGGCTATGATAAATTCTCCATGTTCATCCTTGTGCAAGATTTATTGATATATTGGAGTTGATTTGAGTAGTATATAGCTGTTCCTCCCCCATGCTGATCTGTTCTAAGTTGTGTATGGCCATGTTAGCCAGGAATGGTATAGACATCTGTAATATCAGGCTTAAGCCAGGTTTCTGTCAGTGTGATGATTGATATTTTGGAATGAAGGGAATTGAGAAATACAGTAAGGTCATCATAATGTTTGCTCAAGGATCTGACATTGTAGTTAAGATGGATATGTCATTGTTTGCACTGAGTAATGTCTTTGCTTGGTCTCCTGTATAGTAATTACAGTTGCTGTTTGATTCATGTAATTCATTTAGTAAAAAGTTTACATCAGGATCTATGCCTGTAATCATAAGATGAGAGTAATTTTACAAACTAGATTTTCTGAGTAAAATAATATAAGAGTTATATTGAATCTACAACTAGACTTAGGAATAATACTATGTAATTATTCTAAAACTTTTAAAAATATAAAAGAACTATGGATTATTATAGAATAGATAATTCAGTTATACACTTTGGGATCTAAATAGCACCTTAATTATTTTAACAAATGTGAGCTTATGAACTACGGTAAATATTTACAGCTAAAATAAAGGAGCTATTGAATATAATAATCAAAGAATGAATTAAAAAACAAAAACAGTAGCACCTGAGATAGTCAATAACACCTGGAGTATTTTAATAAATGTGACTATATGGACAAGAGGGAAAAATATTATATCACCTGAAAGTGGCCCTTTAAATGTTATTAACCCTTAAACTGTCCAAACGTAGATCTACGTTTTTTCAACATTTGAAAGTACGTAAAAAAACATAACCTATTTTTTTTTTTTTTTACATTTGAAAATGTGTAAAAAAACTTAGATCTACGTTTTTTTTTTTGTTATATTTGAAAACATGCAAAAAAATATAGATCTACTTTTGGAGCACTACGCATGTGAAACGTATATCTGTTTGGACAGTGTAAGGGTTTAAAATTATGAGTATAGCATATTATGAATAAAGGGCGGTATTGTATTGGTATTATAGAGAATTAATTTAAGGAGGAATGTAAAAAAAAAAAAAGGGACTAAATTAAGTAGATGGTAAAACAAACCTTTAACCTTGTTCAGGGTTTAAGCCGTATTAGTCCGGCTTTCGCCCAGGGTTTTTGACATACTAGTATGCCTAAAATTCTAGCGCAATCAAATCTAGTGAGGAGAATGGGGTTAGGCCTACATGTGAAAGAATGTAGTCTATGTGGTCAGTATGTGCCCAATATAAAAAAAATCCTGCCACACAGTGCATACATGGGAGAAGGAAAAAAAAAAACTTGTTGACCGTGTTTTTGTACTAAAACAGCGACTTTGCACTGTATTTTGTATGGTATAATATTTATTGTGGTATTTCTAGTTTTCCTGGTCCCATTTTATAGAATGGAAGACATATTACAGAAAATAAGATGATTTTTTTGACTGGTTTTTAACATGAAAAGTACCTTGAAAATTGAGCTTCAAATGAGCAGAAAGAAATGTTCGATTTTTACCAAAGTCAAAGTAAAAGAAATCGCCAAGCGTCCATACACGTCATACTGGCGTACTATTATTCTTTCAACAAGTGCGCTGATATTATTTATACCATTTTTCTACACTAATGCAGTAGTTGCTATAACCAGTATAATTCTTCTATTGTTGTAAGAATAAAAATTCAAAGTGGGAAAAAGCCAAAGAAATATAAGAGGGGCCTGGGGATGTGATAACGAACATAGTCAAATTGTTATTTTAGCACCAGGAATGTCTTTTTGTTTACTCTAGGACCTATTCACAAATTGGCATCTTTTGAAATTTGTGTGAAATTCGCAAAATTGCTAAATTATGACCACTTTATTGGATAGTTGAAATTGGTAAATGGGTGGTTTCTTGTACTCATTCGATAGAAAAAATGGAGTTCTAGCGAAATAGTTATGATTTTTGTTGACTAGTACGAATTGGCCAAAAATAGGGCTCAAAGTGGGCAAAATCGCCGATGCGTAAACATCGTCGAGACTGCTAACTTCACGAAAGCATAATTCCGTAAGTTTTCCATCAAATTTCATACTTTTGGCGTCATTATGATTAGGAAAATATTCTCTATCTTTTCATAAGAAAAAATAATTTTTTTTTAAATTTGGGGACCCTGAGAACAAGTCTCAGAGAGGGCCTGGGGACCCTGAAAGGGTTAAAGGAGAGATAGTCACTATGATGTGAAATTAACCAGAGAGTAGGATTTGCCTTATAGCATAAAGTTTGAGCAATTAATATCACAAAAAGAATTATTATTTGAGATACATAGTTGATACTATGACCACCCTAGAAAATGCCATGCCCATATGACAACAGGAAAATGCAAACTCCCTTCCTGTAAGCTTTTTCACCCTGAACTGTGTACCTCTTCAGTACAGGAAAGACTGTGCTATAACTTAAATTGCCAGGCATACCATCTAAAGGGGACAAAAAGATACAAAACATCCAGGCCATGGGAAAACCTGGGTAGCCACAGCCACTCAAGAGGGAGAGGTTTTTTAGTGCCAAGAAGGAAAAAAAACTGGCAGGAAATGGCAGAAATCGTACACCAAATCCAGTCATTCCTGGAGTGGAACCACAGTCGATGGCCTCCACTCCAAACCAACAGATACAGATACTAATGCCGGAAAAAAAAATCCCCCCCCCAGTACCAACAATACCACCAGTCCGATAACATTCTTCCTTGCAAATATACAGGGTCTAAAGCCAGCAACAAACAACAAAATACCTTTCATCCGTGGACTGCTTGCAGAGGCAAAGGCAATGTTCGCGGCTTTCACTGAGACCCACATAAAGGATCACTTGGACAATGAAATATGGATCCCAGGTTACAACCTATACAGATGTGACACAGTGAACAGGCAAAAGGGGGGGGTTGGCCTGTACATTGCAGAGTCACTTGTTTGCACAGAACTGCTAAATGCCTTAAATGATGTAGTGGAAGTTTTAGCAGTAAAGGTCGAGAACCAAAACCTAGTCATTGTGGTAGTCTACAAGCCTCCGGATGCAACATCCCAGCAATTCCAGGAACAGCTGTTAAAAATTGACCACTGTCTGGAAAACCTTCCAGCTCCTGCACCCAACATCTTGCTCCTGGGGGATTTCAACTTAAGGCACCTAAAATGGAGGAATATAGCAAATAATATTGTTGCAGTAATAACACCAGGAGGCAGCTCTGATGAAAACTCACACTCACGCGAGCTTTTAAATCTCTGCACAAAATTCAATTTAAACCAGCAAATAATAGAGCCTACTAGACTGGGGAATACACTAGACCTCATCTTCACTAACAATGATGATCTGATAAGAAATGTCACCATATCAAAAACAATATACTCAGATCACAACATAATTGAGGTTCAGTCATGTATGCGTGGAGCCCCAGACCGACATAATGAGATTAGTCACGAGGGAGCATTCACCAAATTCAACTTCAATAACAAAAACATAAAGTGGGACCAAGTAAACCAAGTTCTAACCGATATAAGCTGGGAAGATATACTAAGCAACACAGACCCCAACTTATGCCTAGAACAGATTAACTCGGTGGCACTCGATGTATGCACAAGGCTTATTCCTCTAAGAAAAAGGAGAAGTAGATGTAAAACAGAAAGAGACAGGCGCTCCCTTTACAGGCGACGGAAAAGAATAACAGAGCGGCTAAAAGAGGTCAATATATCTGAAATGCGTAGGGAGACACTGGTCAGAGAAATAGCAGGCATCGAACTTAAGCTAAAAGAATCCTTTAGGAGTCAGGAATCGCGGGAAGAACTAAAAGCCATAAATGAAATCGAAAGAAACCCAAAGTATTTCTTCTCCTATGCCAAATCAAAATCGAGAACAACGTCCAGTATTGGGCCCCTACTTAAACAAGATGGGTCCTACACAGATGACAGCAAGGAAATGAGTGAGCTACTCAAGTCCCAATATGACTCAGTTTTTAGCAAGCCGCTAACCAGACTGAGAGTCGAAGATCAAAATTAATTTTTTATGAGAGAGCCACAAAATTTGATTAACACAAGCCTATCCGATGTTATCCTGACGCCAAATGACTTCGAACAGGCGATAAATGACATGCCCATGCACTCTGCCCCAGGGCCAGACTCATGGAACTCTGTGTTCATCAAGAACTGCAAGAAGCCCCTATCACGAGCCTTTTCCATCCTATGGAGAGGGAGCATGGACACGGGGGTCGTCCCACAGTTACTAAAAACAACAGACATGCCCCACTCCACAAAGGGGGCAGTAAAGCAACAGCAAAGAACTACAGACCAATAGCACTAACATCCCATATCATAAAAATCTTTGAAAGGGTCCTAAGAAGCAAGATCACCACCCATCTAGAAACCCATCAGTTACACAACCCAGGGCAACATGGGTTTTAGAACAGGTCGCTCCTGTCTGTCTCAACTATTGGATCACTACGACAAGGTCCTAAATGCACTAGAAGACAAAAAGAATGCAGATGTAATATATACAGACTTTGCAAAAGCCTTCGACAAGTGTGACCATGGCGTAATAGCGCACAAAATGCGTGCTAAAGGAATAACAGGAAAAGTCGGTCGATGGATCTATAATTTCCTCACTAACAGAACACAGAGAGTAGTCGTCAACAGAGTAAAGTCCGAGGCAGTTACGGTGAAAAGCTCTGTTCCACAAGGCACAGTACTCGCTCCCATCTTGTTCCTCATCCTCATATCTGACATAGACAAGGATGTCAGCCACAGCACCGTGTCTTCCTTTGCAGATGACACCCGAATCTGCATGACAGTGTCTTCCATTGCAGACACTGCAAAGCTCCAGGCGGACATCAACCAAATCTTTCAGTGGGCTGCAGAAAACAATATGAAGTTCAACGATGAGAAATTTCAATTACTCAGATATGGTAAACATGAGGAAATTAAATTTCATCAGAGTACAAAACAAATTCTGGCCAAAAAAATAGAGCGAAACACCAACGTCAAAGACCTGGGAGTGATCATGTCGGAGGATCTCACCTTCAAGGACCATAACTTTGTATCAATCGCATCTCCCTAGAAAAATGACAGGATGGTAATGAGAACCTTCAAAAACTAGGGAGGCCAAGCCCATTGTTGCACTTTCAGGTCACTTGTTCTATCTAGGCTGGAATAATTGCTGCACACTAACAGCACCTTTCAAGGCAGGTGAAATTGCCGCCTTTAGAAAATGTACAGAAAAACTTTCCGGCGCGCATAACGGAGATAAAAACCTCAATTATTGGGAGCGCTTGAGGTTCCTAAACCTGTATTCCCTGGAATGCAGGAGGGAGAGATACATGATTATATACACCTGGAAAATCCTAGAGGGACTAGTACCGAACTTGCACACGAAAATCACTCACTACGAAAGAAAAAGACTTGGCAGACGATGCACCATCCCCCCAATGAAAAGCAAGGGGTGTCACTAGCACGTTAAGAGACCATACAATAAGTGTCAGGGGCCCGAGACTGTTCAACTGCCTCCCAGCACACATAAGGGGGATTACCAACAGACCCCTGGCAGTCTTCAAGCTGGCACTGGACAAGCACCTAAAGTCAGTTCCGGATCAGCCGGGCTGTGGCTCATACGTTGGTTTGCGTGCAGCCAGCAGCAACAGCCTGGTTGATCAGGCTCTGATCCACCAGGAGGCCTGGTCACAGACCGGGCCGCGGGGGCGTTGACCCCCGGAACTCTCTCCAGGTAAACTCAGGTAAACTCCAGATACTAGCTAGTGAAAGATGGTACAAGGAATTGCACAGTAGTGTAGTAGGAACATACACTAGTTGGCTATTTGTAGTTTGGTAGCAAAGGGAAAATTTGGCAAGATTATAAGAGAATTATAAGTGCTTAAGCAGGAATAAATGGTAACACAAATATTATTATAGAATAAGTATCTTATTATCAAATAATAAATTGTGAAGTGACATCTGGGAAGATAATACAAACTGAGTCACACAAGGAACTGTGTGGGACACATGGGATAATGAGGTAGTAAATACTATCCAGGAGGTGATAGTACAGGGATTAATTCAATAATGGCATAATAACGTACACTAACGTAGTACAAAGATTTGGTCACTAATATCAGTCAGACTCTGCAATGTTTGCATTATAAAAGAAGTTTGATAGTTCGTTTTCATTTGTAATATAGTACACATGGCCTACATTTGTTTTTCTTACTAGAATTCATCCATCACGTACAAAGCACTGGTGAATTTTATCATTATTCTCACGTTTCAGTTTTCTCACTCTGTACAAGAGGTTCTGTCGTTTTCTTGTGAGACACTCATTTATGTATACAGTGGACCCTCGACTAACGCTATTAATCCGTTCCTGAGAGCTCATCGTTAGTCAAAATAATCGTTAGTCAAGTTAATTTTCTCCATAAGAAATAATGGAAATCAAATTAATCCGTGCAAGACACCCAAAAGTATTGAAAAAAAAATTTTAACACATGAAATATTAATTTTAATACACACAAACTGAAGAAGACATGCACAGTTACATGACACTTACCTTTATTGAAGATCTGGTGATGATTGATGGGATGGGAAGAGGGGAGTGTGTTTTATGGTCTTAGTGTTTAGAAGGGGGAAACCCCTTCCATTAGGACTTGAGGGGTCAAGTCCTTTTTCGGGGTTACTTCCCTTCTTCTTTTAATGCCACTAGGACCAGCTTGAGGGTCACTGGACCTCTGTCGCACAACATATCTGCCATAGAGGCCTGTACCTCCCATTCCTTTATGACATTTTCCTAAAGTGTTTCACAAACATTGTCAGTGTCACATTAAACACTTGTTCAGGTTTCAGTCCTTCACTGTCTATGTACTCCCTTTAATTCCTGCAACATATTTTTTAGCTGCTTTTTGGTCCAAACTGGCAGCCTCACCATGCCTTATCACACTATGTATGCCACTACGATTCTTAATCTCTCAAAACCCAAACCCTTTTCTGGCCTTAAATTCGCTCACATCAAACCCCTAGTTGCTGGCATTTTTTAATTAAAAAATCGTTCATGCAAATTCCTAGCCTTTTCACATTTGATCGCTTGAGAGATGCTTATCTCCTGCTATCTGTTTTTCGTTTATCCACACCAATAAAAGTCTTCAACTATCTTCTATCACTTGCGATCTCAGTTTCGAAAACATGTTGCACCTTTGGCAAGAACGCTTCCTTGATTGCCGTTTTTTTTGGAAACAATAGTAGCGTTTGGGTTGATTGGGGTTTTGTGTAAACCTGGCCAGCTCGGAGACACGCATCCACTTTCATACTTAGCAATGATCTCTTTCTTATATCCATAGTAATTTTTCAACCTTTTTGCTGTAGGGTTGGCACTAGAAGCTTTCTTGGGGCCCATGGTGATTATTTTGCAGGTGCAATCACTAAAAGGCTGTGATAATATGAAATGTTCCGATTGTATGCTTGGAAGCGACCACGGTGGGTGGCTGGCTTGTAAACATTGGCCAGAAGTGGACGCGGTCTCAGACGGAACGAATAGTGTTGGTCGAGTTTTTTAGCGCTAATCGAGGCAAATTTTTTGCGATTAAAATGTATCGCTAGTCAGATTTATCGTTAATCGATGCCATCGCTGGTCGAGGGTCACTGTATATCTTTTTTTCTGTCTTGTGTGTGAAATCTGGAATAACACTTTTTTTTCCTTTTATTCCGTAGTAACCGTGATTCTTTTATTTCTGACACTGGCACACTAACATGTAGGTGGTCTTGTATGATCTGAAAGGTTGTAGCTTTGCAGTTGGTATGGTTTTAATTCACTAGGAAAGAGTGGACGGGTTTTTCACTACTGCATCGGCTAGCTTATCTTGCTCTGCCTTATCATCTTGGTGAGCAAAATAATTGTTCAATTGGGTATCCTATTTATTTTTTCCCGTTCCTTTACGGCATCTTCAACCTTCGTGTTTAGGGAAGTTATTTGACTGTGTGACTGGCTATGACTGCCCGGAGGGTTTGCCAAAATCAGCCATGCCAGTTGATTTTAGTTGTTGTTCAAGGCTGTTGATCTTATTCTCTAGGTGAAGTAACCTAGATTCATGGTTTGTTATTGTTGCACTAAGGGCCATATTTTCAGTACAAAGATTCAAGTTATACGCTGTTAGGGTGGTGATGTAGTTCTTTAGTGTCAAGATCATTAGTCATACCTGGGAGCGTATCAGATGGGTTAAATCCTATGAAGGTAGTAGATGTAGAGAGGCAGTCAGTCACGGTTGGTGTTGTAGTGGAGTCGCCTTGGTTGGTGGATGAGGGGGAGTTGGCTATGTTTGTTGTTGGTGATGCGTCGCTCTGGGTGGTGAGGGGGGTGGATGGGGCACCGGCATCCTGCTGGGTCGTCTTATGGAATAGTTGGTTTCTAGGTGCTGCCTTGCTGTTCTTAGTGCTGTTTCTTCTATGAGTTGGTCTCATAGTAGTACAGGAGTTGCTGTGGTCAGGTGAAGAAACTAAATTAGTCAAGGGCTTGGAGTAGGTAGTCGTTTGGCAGCGAGGCTGTGCTTGGAGTTTGAGGGGCAGTCTTCGCTTCAATCGGTAATTTCTCGGTTTGTAGGTATCACTGCTGTTCATCTTGGGTCATGCTGGGTTCTACGTGCGTTAGTGCAGTTATGATTGCTAAGACTTCCTATCCTGAGTTATCCTGGGTGGATAACACTCCCTTATCCTGGGTGGCTAACACTCCTACCCTCGATTATCCTGAGTGGCTAACACTCCCTATTGTGGTTGGCTAACACTCCTACACTGGATTATCCTGGGTGGCTAACACTCCCTATCCTGGATTATCCTGGGTGGCTAACACTCCCTAACCTGGGTGGCTAACACTCCCTAACCTTTAGTGTCAGGATCATTAGTCATACCTGGGAGCGTATCAGATGGGTTAAATCCTATGAAGGTAGTAGATGTAGAGAGGGAGTCAGTCACGGTTGTTGTAGTGGAGTCGCCTTGGTTGGTGGGTGAGGTGGAGTTGGCCATGTTTGTTGTTGGTGATGAGTCGCTCTGGGTGGTGAGGGGGCTGGATGGGGCACCGGCGTCCTGCTGGGTCGTCTTATGGAATAGTTGGTTTCTAGGTGCTGCCTTGCTGTTCTTAGTGCTGTTTCTTCTATGAGTTGGTCTCATAGTAGTACAGGAGTTGCTGTGGTCAGGTGAAGAAACTAAATTAGTCAAGAGCTTGGAGTAGGTAGTTGTTTGGCAGAGAGGCTGTGCTTGGAGTTTGAGGGGCAGTCTTCGCTTCAATCGGTAATTTCTCAGTTTGTAGGTATCACTGCTGTTTATCTTGGGTCATGCTGGGTTCTATGTGCGCTAGTGCAGTTATGATTGCTAAGACTTCCTATCCTGAGTTATCCTGGGTGGATAACACTCCCTATCCTGGGTGGCTAACACTCCTACCCTCGAATATCCTGAGTGGCTAACACTCCCTATTGTGGTGGCTAACACTCCAACACTGGATTATCCTGGGTGGCTAATACTCCCTATCCTGGATTATCCAGGGTGGCTAACACTCCCTAACCTGGGTGGCTAACACTCCCTAACCTGGGTGGCTAACACTCCTACCATCAATTATCCTGGGTGGCTAACACTCCCTATCGTGGGTGGCTAACACTTTTACCCTGGATTTTCCTGGGTGGATAACACTCCCTATCCTGGATTATCCTGGAAAGATAACACTCCCTATCCTGGATTATCCTGGGTGGACAACACTCCTACCCTGGGTTATCCTGGGTGGCTAACACTCCTACCTTGGGTTATCCTGGGTGGCTAACACTCCCTATCCTGGATTATCCTGGGTGGCTAACACTCCCTATCCTGGATTATCCTGGGTGGCTAACACTCCTTTCTTGGTTATCCTGGGTTGCTAACACTACCTATCCTGGATTATCCTGGGTGGCTAACACTCCTTTCTGGGCTATCCAGGGTGGCTAACACTCCTACCCTGGGTTATCCTGGTTGGATAATATATATTGATATATAATATATATCAATGACCTTGATGAGGGAATTACTAGTGATATGAGCCTCCAGCCTTCTCCTCGCTGCAACATTCATCACCCATGCTTCACACCCATATAAGAGTTTTACCAACGCTCTTATATGGGTGTGAAGCATGGGTGATGAATGTTGCAGCGAGGAGAAGGCTGGAGGCAGTGGAGATGTCATGTCTGAGGGCAATGTGTGGTGTGAGTATAATGCAGAGAATTCGTAGTTTGGAAGTTAGGAGGAGGTGCGGGATTACCAAAACTGTTGTCCAGAGGGCTGAGGAAGGGTTGTTGAGGTGGTTCGGACATGTAGAGAGAATGGAGCGAAACAGAATGACTTCAAGAGTGTATCAGTCTGTAGTGGAAGGAAGGCGGGGTAGGGGTCGGCCTAGGAAAGGTTGGAGAGAGGGGGTAAAGGAGGTTTTGTGTGCGAGGGGCTTGGACTTCCAGCAGGCATGCGTGAGCGTGTTTGATAGGAGTGAATGGAGACAAATGGTTTTTAATACTTGACGTGCTGTTGGAGTGTGAGCAAAGTAACATTTATGAAGGGGTTCAGGGAAACCGGCAGGCCGGACTTGAGTCCTGGAGATGGGAAGTGCAGTGCCTGCACTCTGAAGGAGGGGTGTTAATGTTGCAGTTTAAAAACTGTAGTGTAAAGCACCCTTCTGGCAAGACAGTGATGGAGTGAATGATGGTGAAAGTTTTTCTTTTTCGGGCCACCCTGCCTTGGTGGGAATCGGCAAGTGTGATAATAAAATAAAATAAAATGAGCAAATTCACCGATGACACAAAGATAGGTAGGATAATTGATTCAAACTTAGATGTCACGGAACTTCTGGAGGATTTAGACAAACTCAATTCCTGGTCAGAAAAGTGGCAGATGCAGTTCAATGTAGATAAATGCAAGGTTCTGAAGCTTGGGAGTGTACATAACCCTAGTACTTATCAGTTAAATAACGTAGAACTAAGCCATACAGATTGCGAAAAGGATTTGTGGGTTATGGTAAGCAGCAACCTTAAACCAAGACAGCAGTGCCTAAGCGTACATAACAAAGCAAATAGAATACTAGGATTTATATCTAGAAGTGTAAGCAACAGAAGTCCAGCGGTTATTTTACAGCTTTATACATCATTAGTAAGGCATCACCAAGATTATGCAACTCAGTTCTGGTCTCCATATTACAGAATGGATATAAATTCGTTAGAAAACATCCAGCGTAGAATGACCAAATTAATACATAGCATTAGAAATTTTCCGTACGAAGAACGATTGAAGACTTTTAAACTACATTCACTTGTAAGATGAAGAATGAGTGGAGACATGATCTAAGTGTATAAGTGGAAGATGGGTATTAACAAAGGGGATATAAATAAGGTGTTGAGGATATCACTTCAAGAAAGAACCCGCAATAATAGATTCAAATTAGATAAGTTTAGATTTCGAAAGGATATAGGAAAGTATTGGTTTGGGTATAGGGTAGTTGATGAGTGGAACAGTCTGCTTAGTAGGGTTACTGAAGCTAAAATATTGGGTAGTTTCAAATTTAGGTTAGATAAATACATGAGTGAGAGGGGTTGGATTTGAGTGAGACTTGTGTAATGAGTAAAAAGAATCATCAAAACTTATTTCTTGGGTAGCATTGAAAATTGGGCTGGGCAAATATTTTGTTAGTGGGATGGATTGTAAAGGACCTGCCTAGTATGGGCCAACAGGCTTGCTGCAGTGTTCCTCCTTTCTTATGCTCTTATGATAACACTCCCTATCCTGGATTATCCTGGGTGGCTAACACTCCCTATCCTGGGTGGCTAGCACTCCTACCCTCGATTATCCTGGGTGGCTAACACTCCTACCCTGGATTTTCCTGGGTGGATAACTTCCTATCCTGGATTATCCTGGGTGGATAACACTGCCTATCCTGGATTATCCTGGAAGGATAACACTCCCTATCCTGGATTATCCTGGGTGGATAACACTCCGACTCTGGGTTATCCTGGGTAGCTAACACTTCAACTTTGGGTTATCCTGGGTGGCTAGCACTCCTACCCTAGGTTATCCTGAGTGATTAACACTCCTACCCTGGGTAATCCTGGGTGGCTAACACTCCTACCCTGGGTTATTTTGGGTGGCTAACACTCCCTAACCTGGATGGCTAGCGCTCCCTACACTGGGTTATCCTAGGTGGCTAACACTACTACCCTGGATTATCCTGGGTGGATAACACTCCCTATCCAGGAATTATCCTGGGTGAGTGACACACCCTATCCTGGGAGGCTAACACTCCTACCCTGGATTATCCTGGGTGGATAACACTCCCTATTCTAGATTATCCAGGGTGGATGACACTCCCTATTCTGGATTATCCTGGGTGGATGACACTCCCTATCCTGGATTTTCGAAGGTGGATAACACTTCTACCCTGGGTGGCTAACACTTCTATCCTAGGTTATATTGGGTGGCTAACATTCCTCCCCTGGGTTATCCTGGGTGGCTAACACTCCCTATCCTGGATTATCCTGGATGGATAACACTCCTTATCCTGGATTATCCTGGGTGGACAACACTCCCTATCCTGGATTATCCAGGGTGGATGACACTTCCTATTCTGGATTATACTGGGTGGATGACACTCCCTATCCTGGATTTTCCAGGGTGGATAACACTCCTACCCTGGGTTATCCTGGGTGGCTAACACTTCTACCCTTGGTTATGCTGGGTGGCTAACATTCCTCCCCTGGGTTATCCTGGGTGGCTAACACTCCCTACCCTGGGTTATCCTGGGTGGCTAACACTCCCTATCCAGGGTGGCTAACACTCCTACCTTCGATTATCCTCGGTGGATAACACTTGCTATCCTGGATTATCCTGGGTGGATAACACTCCCTACCCTGGATTATCCTGGGAGGATAACACTCTCTATCCTGGATTTCCTGGGTGGATAACACTCCTACTCAGGGTTATCCTGAGTGGCTAACACTCCCTACCCTGGATTATCCTGGGAGGATAACACTCGCTATCCTGGATTATCCTGGGAGGATAACCTGGAGTTTACCCCTCTCCAGGGGTCAACGCCCCCGCGGCCCGGTCTGTGACCAGGCCTCCTGGTGGATCAGAGCCTGATCAACCAGGCTGTTACTGCTGGCTGCACGCAAACTAACGTACGAGCCACAGCCCGGCAGGTCAGGAACCGACTTTAGGCGCTTGTCCAGTGCCAGCTTGAAGACTGCCAGGGGTCTGTTGGTAATCCCCCTTATGTATGCTGGGAGGCAGTTGAACAGTCTTGGGCCCCTGACACTTATTGTATTGTCTCTTAACGTGCTAGTGACACCCCTGCTTTTCATTAGGGGGATGTTGCATCGTCTGCCAAGTCTTTTGCTTTCGTTGTGAGTGATTTTCGTGTGCAAGTTCGGTACTAGTCCCTCTAGGATTTTCCAGGTGTATATAATCATGTATGTTATGGTGCCGTGAAGGTTCTCTGTACATTTTCTAGGTCAGCAATTTCACCTGCCTTGAAAGGTGTTGTTAGTGTGCAGCAATATTCCAGCCTAGATAGAACAAGTGACCTGAAGAGTGTCATCATGGGCTTGGCATCCCTCGTTTTGAAGGTTCTCATTATCCATCCTGTCATTTTTCTAGCAGATGCGATTGATACAATGTTATGGTCCTTGAAGGTGAGATCCTCCGACATAATCACTCCCAGGTCTTTGATGTTGGTGTTTCGCTCTATTTCGTGGCCAGAATTTGTTTTGTACTCTGATGAAGATTTAATTTCCTCGTGTTTACCATATCTGAATAATTGAAATTTCTCATCGTTGAACTTCATATTGTTTTCTGCAGCCCACTGAAAGATTTGGTTGATGTCCGCCTGGAGCCTTGCAGTGTCTGCAATGGATTATCCTGGGAGGACAACACTCGCTATCCTGGATTATCCTGGGAGGACAACACTCGCTATCCTGGATTATCCTGGGAGGGCAACACTCGCTATCCTGGATTATCCTGGATTATCCTGGGAGGACAACACTCGCTATCCTGGATTATCCTGGGAGGACAACACTCGTTATCCTGGATTATCCTGGGAGGATAACACTCGCTATCCTGGATTATCCTGGGAGGATAACTTGCTACCCTGGATTATCCTGGGAGGATAACACTCGCTATCCTGGATTATCCTGGGAGGATAACACTCGCTATCCTGGATTATCCTGGGAGGATAACTCGCTACCCTGGATTATCCTGGGAGGATAACACTTGCTTTCCTGGATTATCCTGGGAGGATAACACTTGCTATCCTGGATTATCCTGGGAGGATAACTCGCTACCCTGGATTATCCTGGGAGGATAATACTCGCTACCCTGGATTATCCTGGGAGGATAATACTCGCTACCCTGGATTATCCTGGGAGGATAATACTTGCTACCCTGGATTATCCTGGGAGGATAATACTCGCTATCCTGGATTATTCTGGGAGGATAATACTCGCTACCCTGCATTATCCTGGGAGGATAACACTCGCTATCCTGGATTATCCTGGGAGGATAACACTTGCTATCCTGGATTATCCTGGGAGGATAACACACGCTATCCTGGATTATCCAGAGCCGATTTTTTGTCTTGGTTATTTCATCATAAAATATCTTTATATTAATACTTTTGCTTATCTAACTTCTAGACACCTTGACACTGGTTATGGACTTACTTGTGAGCAGCAGGAATCCATATTGATACTTGAAAAGTGCAGGTTAAGGCAGCGATAAGGTGAAGTATAAATTATTGTGTACCTCAGTCTGACTCCAGTGTTTACTACCAGTATCCGCTACTTACCAAGTATCTATATAAAATCTTTGTAAAACACCATAACAGTGGCTCACACTTATTTATTTCTTCTTGTTATTGCAGATAATAATTATTGCAATGAATAATAACTCTTAGAACATTCACCCAACTTTTGTAACTGAATTAATACAAAATATTTCAGCTAAACAATATTGTAGTGAAATAATATTGGAACCTCTGATCAAGAGAAGATCAACAAGCGTGAGTCTTCATATTTTTTATTTATTTATTTATTTATTTATTTACAATTTGAGCACACATACAGAGGTACAAAAAAATACAGATAAGAGCAGCATGCCAAAGCCACTTATACTATGCATAGCATTACGGGCTGGCTTAAAATTAACTTAAGATTAACTAAGCAATGATGAAATCAGTGAAAAACATTAATGTAAACTGATTACTATAAAGCACAAGTGATTATTACAAAGACAGGTCATATGGTTGCATGCATTGTTATAAATTCAGTAGAATGGAGTATTCTGTTAGGTAGTGTATTTAAAAAAATAATAAAGTTAGATTGGGTTTTAGGTTTAACATTTACGTGATATAATTGTGAGAAACATTTAAGATATACAATTTATAAGGTTCAGTTATTCAGTATTTATTTGGTTTTGGGTGAGTAAGTGATCTTTGAGAAGAGACTTGAATTTATAAACAGGTAGTGTTTCTTTTATATTTACAGGTAATGAATTCCAGATTTTAGGGCCTTTTATGTGCATTGAGTTTTTGCATAGCGTGAGATGGACACGAGGAATATCAAAGAGTGATCTGTGCCTTGTGTTATGGTCATGTGTTCTGTTGAGGTTGGCAAGGAGATGTTTGAGGGGAGGGTTAATATCAGAGTTGAGTGTTCTATGTATGTAATAGGTGCAGTACGCAAATGGGGCAAAGACAGGTCATATGGTTGCATGCATTGTTGTACATTCAGTAGAATGGAGTATTCTGTTAGGTAGTGTATTTAAAAAATAATAAAGTTAGATTGGGTTTTAGGTTTAACATTTCTGTGATATAATTGTGAGAAACATTTAAGATATACAATTTATAAGGTTCAGTTATTCAGTATTTATTATTCAGTATTTATTCAGTATTTATTATTCAAGTCTCTTCTCTTTGAGAAGAGACTTGAATTTATAAACAGGTTGTGTTTCTTTTATATTTACAGGTAATGAATTCCAGATTTTAGGGCCTTTTATGTGCAGTGAGTTTTTGCATAGTGTGAGATGGACACGAGGAACATCAAAGAGTGATCTGTGCCTTGTGTTATGGTCATGTGTTCTGTTGAGGTTGGCAAGGAGATGTTTGAGGGGAGGGTTAATATCAGAGTTAAGTGTTCTATGTATGTAATAGGTGCAGTAATAAGTATGGATGTTTTGTATGGTGAGTAGGTTTAGTGTATTGAATATTGGTGGAGTGTGCTGCCTGTAGTGAGAATTTGTTATCATTCTAACTGCAGCCTTTTGTTGGGTAATTAGTGGTCTGAGATGGTTACTTGTTGTTGAGCCCATGCACAAATTCCATAGGTGAGATAGGGGTAAATAAGAGAGTGATATAGGGCCAGGAGGGCTGACTGTGGAACATAGTACCGTATCTTCGATAGTATGCCTACAGTCTTGGAAATTTTCTTAGAAATTTGTTGTATATGTGTATGAAATTTGAGTCTATTATCAAGGTGGATTCCTAAGAATTTTCCCTCTGTTAGCTTTGTGATAGGTGATCCGTTTATCATTATGTTAAGAGGGACATCTGTAGCTCTGTTACCAAACTGAATGAAGTAGGTTTTGTCAATGTTTAGTGTAAGTTTGTTAGTCCTCATCCAGGTAGATATTTTCTGTAATTCGGTATTTACAGTATTGGCTAGCGTGACTGGGCTCGGGTGGGAGAAGACGTATGTAGTGTCATCTGCAAATAGTGTGGGTTTGAGTAATTGCGAAGCATTTGGTAGGTCATTTATGTATAGGAGAAAGAGAAGAGGGCCAAGGACACTTCCCTGTGGGACACCAACTGTAATTGGTTGTGCAGAAGAGTTTGCCCCATTTGCATACACATATTGGCTTCTGTTGCTGAGGTATGACTTGAGGTAGTTGAGGGAGTGCCCTCTTATACCATAGTGTGACAATTTTACGTGGAGCAAGTCATGGTCAACTGTATCAAAAGCTTTACGTAAGTCAATGAAGATCCCCAGTGGGACTTCTTTTTTCTCTATTGCAGTGTATATATGTTCTAGCATGTATATAATAGCATCATTAGTATTTTTATTAGGCCTGAATCCAAATTGGCAGGGGTTGAGTATGTTCTGGGAGATAAGGTAGGAGTAGATTCGTTTATGAATTAATTTTTCGAAGATTTTTGAGAGAGGGTGTAAGTTGGATATTGGCCTATAGTTATTCAACTCTGTTTGGTCTCCTCCTTTGTGGATCGGGGTGACCCTTGCTATTTTGAGTACTGTAGGGAAGGTGGAGGATTCAATGGATTTGTTAAAGAGTGTTGCAATGATTGGTGATAGCACCTGTGACACTTTTTTGTATATAAAGGGTGGTAAGGTATTTAAATCTCCTGCCTTGTTTTTTAGTGTGTTGATAATAAGGGAGACTTCGTATGGGTTAGTCGGAGCTAGGAACAGTGTGTCCGGGTAGTTGCCGGTGAGGTAGTCATTTGGTGGGGTATCTGAGCTTGGGATTTTATTGGCAAGGTTTTGTCCTATAGTGGAGAAGAAATCATTGAGTCTGTTTGCTGTTTCTGTTGGTGGGAGTTGGGGTTCATCTGATTTTGCTAATTTTATTTCGATATTTCGTGATATCTTTTTTGTTCCTAGAATTTCTGATAGGGTTTTCCAGGTCTTTTTTATATCACCTCGTAAGTTGGATAATCTGTTCTCATAATACAATTTTTTTGCCCTTCTTATCAGGCTGGTTAGGATTGACGAGTAACGTTTTGTTTGGTCTCTGGTTATGTGACCCATTCTGTACTGTTTTTTCATATTGGTGTTTTGTATTTATGGATTTGAGAATGCTGGGTGTTAGCCAGGGACTGTTCAGTCTCTTAGCTGTTATCTGTTTAGTTTTTTTAGGGCAGTGCTTGTTATAGAGGTATTGGGTCTTTTTTAGAAAATTATTAATACATTCGTCAATATCTGTATAGATTTCTAGCTCAGTGTGCCAGTCAATGTTTGCTACTGCTGTTGTGAAGTTATTAATGGCTGCCTCATTGTGAAGTCTGAAGGTGACTTTAGTAGTGTCTTGGGGTAATTTACCAAGAGTTGTTATGAGGAAAGTAGGGTAGTGGTCTGTGGTATTATCTGTAATTATGCCTGATTTTAAAGGGGATATGGTGTTGGTCCAGATGTGGTCAAGTAGGGAAACACTAGTCTCTGTAACTCTTGTAGGTTTTGTTACTGTTGGTAGCAACATACAGTTACTCATTGTGTTTGTGAATTCAGTAACGCTTCAGTATACGCTTCTACTGTAAATTGATTATGCTGCTCCCATGTTGATATTAGCTAGAGAAAGTTCTCTCCGACCCTTGGAGTTAATGCAAAATGAAGCTCTCAGGATTATTCGTGGCTGTCCCAGATCTACAAAAGTTCTTAACATGAGGAAGGAGCTTGGTATTTCTAGTATCAGTGATAGGATTGTTGAAATTAACACTGTACTCGGTATTAGAATGTTGAGAAACGAACCAGACACTGTCACAGTGAATCTTACCAAGTGTCTAGAGGTAAATACACGCAGATCTAAATGGATTGTGAAAACGTGCAATTGCATTAAGTTTTATAACCTACATGAACTGTATCACTGTAGGCAACAAGAGCATTTCACCCCTCCATGGATGATGTGTTCATTTAATATCACATACCTACAAGTCCCTCCCAAGAAGCTCATTGCTAGTAATCCCTTCCTTAAATCTCTTGTTAGAGCAACTGCTCAAGAAGAAATTTCTCACCTAGCTGGTAGTAATAAGTTATCACAAGTTATATACACTGATGGATCTAAACAGGAGTCTTCTGGCAGGGCTGCATCTGCTCTTGTTGCCACCTCCCTAGTTAAGAACGATAATAAATTTGTTGAGTTAGGCATAAGAATTAACAACTGGGCGTCTACACTGCAAACTGAATTGTTTGCAATCCTAATGGCGCTAAAGCTAACCTATGACACTGAGCTTGACTCTATCATCATTACTGATTCTATGTCATCATTGAAGGCTCTTGACTCATATAATGACTCCAACAACATGCTCATTGGGGAAGCCAGGTATAGATACTCAAAAATTAGGGACAAAGGAATTAATGTACAATTGCTATGGATCCCATCACACATTAGATTACTCCTTCATGATAAAGTTGATATGTTAGCCAAAAAGAGTACCAAGAAGGAGAATGTAGAATATAACTTTGGTATAACTGTGTCTAGCATTAGGAATAATATTAGGAGAGAAGTAAATAATGAAAATGATTGTTATAGGAATGCAGTTAGAAGCCTGAGTAGATCTATAACCCACTATGATAACATGAACGTAGATAAGTATGTTTATGGAGCAACTTGCAATGTGAACAGACTGACTGATGTTGTAGTGGCCAGGCTTAGGCTTGGTTACAAGTACTTCTGGCAGTTTGGGAGACACACAGATGATGATCAAACTAAATGTAAATTATGTGATCAGGCATATGGTCACTCTCTTGAACACTATGTGCTTAATTGTCCACTTATTGAGGAATACAGAGACAGACAGTATAATAACCTATGTGACATGTCAAGATATCTTATTAATGAAAATAAGATACCAGATATACTAAGCAAATTTCCTAAATTTGCTTTTAACAGATAAGTGAACTATAGATATGTAGATATAAATCCATATGTATTCCTGTTAACCCTTTGGGGCCTAGTTCCTAGGCCTTTTGTGTATCCATATGCTCTCGCGCTACCGTCCGCAGGATGGATATGGGGTGCACAATAAACTAGCCACTTCGGTGGCAAAATCTAAAAAATCTAAATCTGTAAATTTATTACTTTTACGGTAATATCAATATTAAAAATAATTTGCAAATGTTAAATAGTAATAATAATAATAATAATAATAATAATAATAATAATAATAATAATAATAATAATAATAATAATAATAATAATTGTGGAAAATTGCATTTATCTGAATGTATCATTATATACATAACAGTAAATGAACATAGATAATTATTATTTATCAATTAGACAAGTAGGAATTTGGGACACCTAGGACGCAAAAAATGTCCCCCTTCGATACCTACCACTCTCATATCCACAAGTTGCTCTGGACCTATTATTTACAAATGAAAAATACAACACCTGGTATTCTGGTAAATATGTAAATTTGTGGACTGTATATTAAAATTAAAAAAGGATTATATATACACACATACATAAGGTGTTATTCAATTCAAACAAAATGGCGACTAACCTCCCCAGCCGCAGGTTTCCCATTTTCGATAACATACTTCTTTTAAAAATACAATATAGGGCATCTATTTACCTATAAATTACCGTATTTCCGGAAAATATATACAGTATTTTCCACACTGAGGCCGGTCGGAGTTCGTTGCTACCTGGAGTTTACCTGGAGAGAGTTTCGGGGGTCAACGCCCCCGCGGCCCGGTCTGTGACCAGGCCCCCTGGTGGATCAGCGCCTGATCAACCAGGCTAAACGACTCAAATTGCTCATTTGACAATGGTGGAGGACCTGGGTACATATAGGATCTGGCATCCACACGGCGACATATTACACAAGATTTAATCACTCTTTTTACACTATGCCGTCCTTGTGGAATCCAGAAAGTTTCCCTAATACAATTTAAGGTATCTTGTACCCCACCATGCATTACATTTTTATGGGCATTTAGAACAAAAATATTTGTTAGATGATGAGTTTCGGGCAGTAAGTTAGTTAGTTAGTTTAATATGTTTATTATGCACCCCATACCCATCCAGTGGGCGGTAGTCAAAAGATTACAGAGGTACATAATTGGTCCAGGGACTGGGCCTCAAAGTTTTGATAGTTGAGCAAGTTACAGAGGTAATGAATTCACAATTTACAAAGGTAATGAACTCACAATTTACAAAGGTAATGAACTCCAGGTAGGTCTAGTCACAATCATGACAAGTTACAAAGGTATTTACAGATTACAGAGGTACATAATGGGTCCAGGGACCGAGCTCCAAAGTTTTGATGGCTGAACTAGGTACAAGGTAATGAACTCACAAGTTACAAAGGTAATGAACTCACAAGTTACAAAGGTAATGAATACTGTAAGAATGGTTACTTACGTGTATACATGGCTGCAATCATGAACAAATTTTAGAGTAATGAGCAATTCACACTTCCACACCCGGTCACAACTGTAGTGAGTTATTGGTGCAAATGTTGATTGCTGAGTCTCTCTCACACACACACACACACACACATACAAATTCATACACACACACACACATAATCACACACACACACACACACACACACACACACACACACACACACACACACACACACACACACACACACACACACACAACCTCAACTAGGTGAGTACAACTAGGTGAGTACACACACACAGCAGAGACCCATGCAACCATAAATATGTGAACACACATACACAAACATAGCAGAGATCCAGGCAACCACAAATATGTGAGTATACACACACACACACTCAGCGGGGCCAGGAGCTGAGTCTCGACCCCTGCAACCACAATTAGGCGAGTACACACACACACACACGCACACACGCACACACACGCACACACGCACACAAACACACACACACAAACACAAACACGCGCGCGCACACGAGCGCGCGCACACAGACACACACACACAAACACACGCGCGCGCACACGAGCGCACACACACAGACACACACACACACACACACACACACACACACACACACACACACACACACACACACACACAAACACACACAAACACACACACACACAAACACACACACACACAAACACTCACGCCCAAACACACACACACACACACACAAACACACACACACAAATCAAAGGGATGTTAGGAAGTATTTCTTCAGCCACAGAGTAGTCAGGAAGTGGAATAGTTTGGGAAGCGATGTAGTGGAGGCAGGATCCATACATAGTTTTAAGCAGAGGTACGATAAAGCTCATGGTTCAGGGAGAGTGACCTAGTAGCGACCAGTGAAGAGGCGGGGCCAGGAGCTTGGACTCGACCCCTGCAACCTCAACTAGGTGAGTACAACTAGGTGAGTACACACATAAGATAGGGTGTTTAGCATAATCACCCAATTCAGCATTTTGTAACCTACCTGTGGAAATTTATTTGGTCCCTAAAGTTCCACAGGACAGATACGGCGTACGAAGGGGTCCCAGCATAGCCATAATGGAATGGCTGACTGGGGGGCCTTAAACACCCCCCAAACAAAAAGCGTTCTCTCCCGATTTGGCGGGGTTTGGGAAGCTTATTTAATTTATAGATTTACCTTCAGCGAAGGAGTAGGTTTTACTGGTAGCACTAATTTGGATCATTGAGGCAACTGTAGAAATAAAATGTAACCTAAGCCCTTAAACAAGGTAGTAAAGGCTGAAAATGTAGGCAAACCGGAAAGTTAACGGGAATTGCAGCCCTATTTGAACGACGAGACGGGTCTAAGGAGACCAGCTCGTTCTTTTTAGACAGACCCAAACTGGACAATGCTGTGATCAGCAGACGGCGCCCCCACTGTTTTCAAAATTTGAGACCTAGGAAACTGTAGGGCACCTCGATGTACCATGTGACCCCGTCAGGCCATACATAGCAAGCCTCCACTCTATCTGAATTTCTGGCCAGGGGTCGGGAAATTGTGAGTGAGTTTAAATCTTGGCCTGGTGTGCAGCAGCAGTGCATGCCCAGTAAGTACAGTGTCCTTGGCAGTCTGGAAGCTAGTGTCCGTGCCTGCATAGTTCACTAGGGATACAACCCTCTTGATATGGGAATTTCCCTGAGGTGCAGCATGTCACAAATAACGATTAAATATTGCAGAATTAAGGCTCCCGGTTTGGGCACGTGGTTTTTGAGGGGAATCCAAAGGGGGCTAAGGCTATTAATTTGAAGGATTCGGGATATATGCTGCAACAAGTAAGTTAGTCCTTTATACGTGCACGCAGGAGAGTTTTTTGCAAATCAATCTTTTGTGAAACTGCCCATAAGCCACCTATAAGCTTGGGGGTCAACAAGTTTGCCAGGAGGCGACTCACTTGGAGGCAGTCACCAAATTTTCACAAAAGTGGCCCTTTCGAACCGGATGTGGAATAGCTAGGTTAATATCATGGGCTAGGCCTAGTTAGGAACCATTTAACAGGTTAGTTTAATTTAGCACACCTGGGCCCAAAGAGTTACACGGGCTGGGCCAACGACTTACACAATTTTATTTGCAGTAATTTACAGGCACCAGTAGGCTAGAAGCTTGTGATTTAATTATTTACGCTGATTAAAAGTAATCCAAGTAGGAGACTTGTGGTTAATTATTACAGTGATCTGCAAGTAGCTATTGTTACTGGGCTTGTGCAATTTTAAAACAGTTATAGTAGCTAGGACAGTTTAACCTATTTATTATTTACAGGAATTTAAAGCTGGGTTAAATTAAGCTAGCACACTAGTTAGGTTAGTTTTACCTTACCCAAACCTTTCCTGCTAGAGTGAGTAAGCTAGGCCAAGCTGTTCAACTAATTTTCACTTACTGTTTAAAGTGAATTGTTGAATTTATTTGTTTTAAACCAATATTTTAATTTTTTATACTGCACTTTTTATTGTTGATTTTCATTGCCTTTGATTCATTTTAAATATGGATTTGTGAATTGTACCTGAGACTAGGTTAAGTCCTGAATTATTAGCTGACATTGTACGGGAAAATTGCTAGTTAGCTTTCACACCAATACACATTTCGATTGGGATTTGAGAGTAACTGTACATATTGATTCAGAGTAAGTCAATATAATAAGGGAATGTTAAGCTTGTTGAGAAGCCTTAACTGTTCATTCCACCTAATACGTTCGTGCTGTGGGGTGGGTAATTGAAGTACAATTAGTACCGGATCTAACTAAACCCAACTATGGTAGGTGAGAATGTAGTACGCTGTCCCACCTAGTCAATTAAAGCGGTCTTGGGAGCCTATAGGGACACGAGCAAGCATGGTGAGGAGTGTCGTACGGTCAGGCGATCAAGACGTAGAGTGGGAGGAACAGAGAGTGGCCCTGAAACCTTTGGAGCAAAGACTGGAGGCCTTTGAGAGATCATTTATCCTTTATGATACAGAGGCCTATACTACAGGCGAGTCTGAATATACAGTCGAAGTACCCACGGACGGACTATGACGAACGAAGGGCAGAGGTAATGCAGAGATGAGACTCTGCAGGCAGTTAATAAAGATTTTGAAGGCCAGTACAGCAGTGGGAGCAAATGTTTCAAGGAACACGAACAACAGCAAAACCCTGTTAATGTGTTGCCCAATTGCCCCAGTTGAATTTTACCACGTTTCAAACGGAACCTTAACAGAGTACATTGCTTTCTGGATCATTTAAAGCCCAGATAGATGACAGAGACGATTTGTCAGATGCCGTAAAATTACAATATTTACGTTCACAGCTCAAGGTAAAGCCTTTGGGACTTGGTCCGCATTCCCCAAACCACCGACACCAATACCAACATGCCAAAGACCAATTAAAGGACACGTTTGGAAAACACTGAGGAGATAAAAGTAGGCTATACTTTATCGGTTTTTTGGAAATCTAGAGGCTTGTGGGCCATGACCGTCAGAGCCTAGAGAAGTTCCGAATCGAAGTTATGAGTTTGACGAATAGTCTTAAAGATTTACATGATTGGGTAAGTCGGAATGGTTCATCAGTCAGGTGATTCAGAGGAAACTGGCTAGCACTACAGGCATGAGTGCACTTAAAATATCGGACGAATAGGTTCACGATAAAACAAATTGTTGAGGGGTTGGGAGATCTCGTTTCTCATTTGAGTATAGGTGTGAGAGAAGAGTCACCCCCATCACCACATAAATACCCAGACAGTTACTCAAAAGATCTCGAGAGATCATCTAAAGCCGTACGACAAACGTTGGAGTGTACTATGGTAAAAAAAGTGTCTAAGGTAAGAACCTCTAAGCAGAACCTTAAGGCACCATCAGCAGAATATGTGTGTTCTGCGAAGGCGAACACACTAGCAGGAGTTGCTCGGAGTATACAACACTGAGCAGTAGGCAACAGAGACTTAGGGAGTTGAGACTCTGCTTTAAGTGTTGTGGGGAACACTGTGAGAGACTGTGGCACCCAGCTCAGTGAGTGTCGGTTTGTTTGCAAGGTAAGCACCATACCGCACTATGGTCCCAATAATTAAGGGAACCCCAAGCTAGTAGGGATATCTCTCAGGTAGAGATAGAAAGTGAGTCCGAGCCTGAAATGGTACCAGCGTGATTAGTGGGAGTGAAGTCTCTAATCCGAGTGAGAATCACGGAGGGGCTGCCCTACCTACATCATGGCAAAGGTTGTGAGTGGGCACAGGTCCGAAACAACCCGATTATTCTTTTACCCAGGACACAAGTATCCTTGATAACAAAGAAGTTGGTGGCCTAAATTAAAGTTGAAGGCCTCAAGAAAGTTAGTATGATGTTGGGAGGGGCTATAATCAGGTCCCACCCAAATCTTATGATGTGGTGGATGTCACAGTCAAATTAGGTGGACATCGCAGAGACATTACAGCCTTGGTGGTAGAGACATTACCCAGGGCAATTACAGCGAGAGGTCTGCTGCAGCAGCTAAGTGATTGAAAGACCTTGACGTGAAGCTGGCAGACCAGGGAATTACCACTGACACAGTCAGAAATGTTTGGTATCCTGGGGGGAGCCAATCATATAGATGACTTCCTGTCTACAGACGACGGGGGAATCCCCATAGGATACATCATAGGTGGGAGGATTCCACCTGAATTCCCGCCACGCCAGATAGAGGGGAAGCTGTCCCCATGTAGTTGGGGAAGTAGTGATAAATGAATACCATATACACTATGAACCGCCAGGGAAGCTGAACCAGATAGGTTGTGACGAACACTCGGCCACCTTGGGAAAAAACTTTTACAGGGGACATAAAGAGGGAGATAGATTGCCATTAAATCTAGGGGAACCTCGTAACAGTGGGAGAAAGGCTACCAAGGCATGTGGGCCACTGGGTGGGAAAGTACGGAGCCACTCAGTCAAGGCTAGACATACGAAATACATTTAAAATTAAAGGAAAGGATGCTAAGACCACCGGAACCAACAAGTTTACAACCCCCAGAGGTCCATGCAGGGGAAACTGGGCGGTTGAAGTTAGACCGGAGTTTGCTCGACGAGAGTGGCCAGACAGCACTCGTGTCCAGGTCCGCTGGGGCTCGCGGAAGGTGAACTTGATTTTAGACTTAGCGCCTACCTTTTGCCGGCGGGAGGATGTGGAAATTTATTTGGTCCCTAAAGTTCCACAGGACAGATATGGCGTTTTGAAGGGTCCCAGCATAGCCGTAAGGAATGGCTGAGCTGAGTGGCCCTTAAACCCACCAAAACAAAAAGCTTTCTCCCCGAGTTGGCGTGGTTGGTAAGCACTATTTAAATTATAGATTTACCCTTCAGGGAAGGAGTAGGTAGTTTTACTGGTAGTACACTAATATTAGGATCATTGAGGCAACTGTAGATAATAATAATGTAGACCTAAGACCTTAACATAGGTAGTAATAGGCCGATAATGTAGGCAAACACTAGGATAAGTTTAGCTAGGGAGAACTGGCAGCCCTAGTTTGAATGAAGAGACGAGGGTCTGGAAGAGAGACCAGCTCGTTCTTCTTAAAACAGACACCAACTGGACAAGACATGCCGTGATCAGCAGACGGCACCCCCACGTGTCTTCACATTTGAGACCTAGGGAAATCTGGTAGAGGCACCTCGATGTACCGTAGATGACCTCCGTCAGGCCCATACAGTAAGACAAGACCTCCACTTTACTCGTAGATTTTTGGCCAGTGTCTGGGAGAATTGTGAGTGAGTTTGATCTGTGGGCCTGGTGTTTCAGCAGGCAGTGCATGCCCAGTAAGTACCGTGTCTCTTGGCAGTCTGGAAGCAGTGTCCGTGTCTGCATAGTTATATGGGGATACACACCCTCTTGGATATAGGAATTTCTGAGGTGCAGGTAGGGCACTAATAACGATTGAATATTGCAAGGAATTAAGGGTCCCAGTTGCACGTGGTTTTCTGAGGGAAGTTCAAAGGGGCTAAGGGTAAGCTAGGGAAGTTGAAGATCAGCATAAAAGCTGCAACACCAAGTAAGTTTTGTCCTTTATACATGCACGCAGGCGAGTTTCTTGCAACATCAATCATTTGTGAAAAAACTGTCCTATAAGGCACTTGTGAGGCTGACATACCCACCTCAGAGCTCGGTGTCAACAGAGTTTGCCAGGATAGGCGACTCACTTGGAGGCAGTCCACACAAATTGTTTACACTAAACCCCTGCACCTAATTACATTGTCTCTAAATACAGCCCCAATTTCTCTATTATGGAAACTTCACAATTTTTCTTTCCATCTCAATTTAATCTCATTTTTCCCTAGATTTCCTCATGTACCCTTTTATCCAATATTCAAGAGGATGTGAAAACTTATGTGAAATATTCATCTTGTTTAGAAATTTAAACACCAACTTAGTTACATTGATTAGTTTTTGGGGAAAGAGGAATAACTATTTATATCAATGGCTTAACGAAGGACAAACTATTGGAGTGGTGGTCACAGTAATTTCAACAGGAGCAATATACGCCTTTTGCAAAAGGCCAATTAGCTTTATTTACCAACCAACTCGGTCCCCTTTTAAAACCCTGAAACAGCATTTTACAAATTTATATAAGGTAAACCTCAGACAAGAAATCAGCTGGATTCTCCTCACCAGCGACGTTTTTTAGGTACACAATTTTACTGTTTCCATTTTGAATCCATTGTAAGGATACTCATTATCAGACCAAATTACAGTGTGCTAATATTACTGCTGCAACTTATTTCTTATATAATTAGCTAATTTGATACCTACATAAATGGCTGTTAATTCCAACTGAGGTAAGGTACGTGATTTAAATGGAGACCCCTTTAACCTTAGACATAACAAGAGAAATAACACTATTAAAATTGAAGGTAAGCAACTGCTCCATATACCAATTTTGAAGCATCACAAAAAATGTGGGGGTACATTTTTCCCCGATTTTGATTGGCCACCTGGGGTGGGAACTCCACATTGGAATTTTCTCATAATCACCCAAATTTAAATTTATCCCACCTGTTAATGAATTCCTCAGGTAGAATTTCATCCCAAGCACATTTAAGTTTCCATGCTTCCTGAATTAATAATTTCCCTCTTATAGTAAGGGGTGACACTAAACCTAGTGGATCAAAACATTTGGAAAAATTCAGCAAGCAAGACTCTCTTAGTTAATTTATTGAGCATACTGGGAATTATTAGGTTTTAACATTAAACAAATCTCTCTTAGTATCCCAAGTTAAACCCAAAACATTACTACATTTTGGCACTTCATCTCCAGGGTAATCTTTACTTATTTTGTCCTTTAAATTTGGACGAATTTACTATTCCATTCCTCAGAGGGCATATTTGGGCACTTTGAAATTATTTTATTAGCCTCTCCATAAGTCATTAACATTTTCCTCTTCAGTTGACGTCACACCCAGGAAATTGTCCACATAAAATTGTTTGCTCATTAACCTTACTCAATGGACTTTCCATACATTTAAGGTGGCTTTTATCGTCGCTTGAAGTAGGAATGGACTGGATGTAGCCCCAAAAATAATACGCTCCTAAAGCGAAAGGTTTTCAGAGTGCTAAGTGGGTCACTAGGATTCTCAGGCCTAAGAAGCGGGTACAACCCCGGCAGCCTCTTGTAAACCCACTTTTAGGAAAGTTTTTACTTATGTCAGCCGTAAAGGCATAATGCTTCACTCTGAAATTTAATAAGATATCTCCTAATTTTTCCGTCAACGACGGACCTGTCATCAGTCATTTAAACTAGGTACATTTTTGTTACTCCTGGCACTCCCAATTTAAACACAATTCAAAGAGGAGTGGTCTTAGAATACTTCTTCACTGGGTGATGTGGCAAATGTGACCATAAATTTTGGCTTGCTCAGGAGGTACCTCTTCTATAAATTTATTAATTAACTGCTCAGCAATTATATCATTATAGGCAGTTAACAATTCTGGTGTCTTACTCAGTTCGCGGAGCTGAGCCTTTAATTGTCCATATGCCATTCTGTAATTAGTGGGCAATTCTGGATGGTTCAGTCTCCGGAAGTCGTACCCAGAAATTGTCCAGATTAAAATTTTTACATCTCTCAGGTATTGCTCCTGAGTAAAAGAATCGTCTGGACTTTCTTCATTTACACTTTTTCCAATGCTGTCTAATTCCCACGATTTATGCACTGGCTCAACACCTCCAGGTAAACTCCATCCTCTATGGAAGAATCATACTAGGGCACGACTTCATGAGTAAGACACACAGTTATGGTATTTGTAGTTCCCTCTAGTCATGAATTATTATTACGAGGAATCCTACCATACATTACATGGAGCAATGAGGATCATCCTAGGATCCCCTCGTACTGCTAAAATTTTAAATATGCGGAAAGAACTTAATATTCCAAGCATTAGAGATCGTGTTACTGAAAGAAATATCCTTATTGGGGTTAATATGCTTAGGCTAGCCCATTCAAACCCCTGCACAGAAGCCCTCCAAACTTTCCTCAGCACTGGTGAACATCCTTCCAGATGGATCGAAAAAACTGGAACCGACCTCCGCATGAACCAGCTACATGATCTACATCAAGTTAGACAACAGAGACATTTCCCTGCTCCATGGGATATTACCCTTTCCAAACTACCCTTCCTCCATTTCCCCCCAAAACTCTTCTTAAATCACAACCAAAGCTTCGTCTTGAAGCCAAACATTTATGCCTTAAGCTGTATTGATAACTTAGTCACACAGAAACTCTTTCACAAATTATTTACGTTCGATGGTTCTGTTCACCCGTTTCCCCTGGTGCAGCTGGTAGTGCTGCTGTTGTCACTCAGAGTGATGGCTCTCATAAAGAAAAATTTGGAGCACGCATCAATAACTGGGCCTCTACCCTTCAAACAGAAACTGTTTGCCATACTCCTTGCACTCAGATGTGTCCATGTATCTAAGGTTGACACTTAATTGTAAACTGATTCTCTGTCATCCAAAAATGCTCTCAACTCATTAAGTATAATTGTGGCATGCTTGTGTCAGAAGCCAGACATAGGTTGGTAAGATTGTGGACAGTGGAGTCAAAGTGCACATGCTGTGGATTCCATCTCACATTGGTCTTCAGATGCATGATAGAACTGAATAAATTGGGTAAGCTGTATGCTTTTTTAAAGAGGGGGTAGATTTCAATCTTGGGTTGTCAGTTAGCAGTTTGAGAACAATAATACGAAAAGAACTTCAAATGAACTTCATTGACTTAAGACTTAGGGAGATTGACACCAGTCAGTCCATCTATCATCATTCCATCATGCAGGAGGAGCCACATGTCTATGGGGCATCCAACAAGAAAGCAGACTCTTGGATGTCACTACTGCCCGGCTCCGGCTGGGTTACAAGTATCTATGGCAGGTTAAATCACCACCACCAGATGTAGACCAAACGAAATGTAAACTTTGCCAGATGGACTATTGTCTATTGTCACACTTTGCGTCATTATGTACTGGAGTGTTTTCCTGGGGAAGTTCGGGGGGCAAAGCCCCCGCGGGGCCCCGGTCTGTGACCAGGCCTCCTGGTGGATCAGCCCTTATCAACCCCGGGCGTTCTGTTTTGGCTGCCGCAACCAACACGAGCCCACCCGCGATTGGAACTGACTTTAGGTGATTGCCAGTGCCAGCTTGAAGACTGCCAGGGTCGGTTGGGACCCCCTTATGGTGCGGGAGGCGTTGAACAGTCCGGGCCCCTGACACTTTTGAAAGGTCTCTTAACGTGCTAGTGACCCCCCTGCTTTCATGGGGATGGTGCAAGTCTGCCAAGTCTTTTGTCTTATCGTATGAGTGATTTTCCGGTGCAAAGTTACGTACTAGTCCCTCTAGATTTTCCAGGTGTATATAATCATGTATCTCTCCCTCCTGCGTTCCAGGGAATACAGGTTTAGAAACCTCAAGCGCTCCCAGTAATTGAGGTGTTTATCTCCCTATGCGGGCCGTGAAAGTTCTCTGTACAATTTTCTAGGTCGGCAATTTCACCTGCCTTGAAAGGTGCTGTAGAGACAGCAATTATTCCAAGCCTAGATAGACAAGTGACCTAAGAGTGGTCAACATGGGCTTGGCCTCCCTAGTTTTTGAAGTTCTCATTATCCATCCCTGTCATTTTTCTAGCAGGATGCGATTTGATACAATGTTTATGGTCCTTGAAGGTGAGATCCTCCACATAATCACTCCAGGTCTTTGACGTTGGTGTTTCGCTCTATTTCGTGGCCAAGAATTTGTTTTTGTACTCTGATGAATATTTAATTTCCTCATGTTTACCATATCTGAGTAATTGGAAATTTCTCATCGTTGAATCTTCATATGTTTTCGCAGCCCACAGAAAGATTTGGTTGATGTCCCCCTGGAGCCTTGCAGTGTAATCATGGAAGACACTGTCCATTAGATTCGGGTGTCATCTGCAAAGGAAGACATGGTGCTGTGGCTGACATCCTTGTCTATGTCGGATATTAGGATGAGGACAAGATGGAGCTAGTACTGTGCCTTGTGGAACAGAGCTTTTTCACCGTAGCTGCCTCGGACTTTAACTCTGTTTGACCGCTACTCTCTGTGTTCTGTTAGTGAGGAAATTATAGATCCATCGCCGACTTTCCTGTTATTCCTTTAGCACGCATTTTGCGCGTCTATTACGCCATGTCACAATAGTCCGAAGGCTTTTTGCCAAAGTCTGTATAATATTACATCTGCATTCGTTTTGTCTTCTATGCATTTAGGACTTGTCGTAGTGATCCAATAGTTGAGACCAGACAGGAGCGACCTTTCTAAAAGCATGTTGCCCTGGGTTGTGTAACTGAAGGTTTTCTAGATGGGTTGGTATCTTGCTCTTAGGACCCTTTCAAAGATTTTTATGATAGGGGATATGATATGATAGAGGAGCCAGTTCAAGGTCTCCCGGCCTGCTACATAGTGTGAGTGGTATTCAAAATTACAGAGGTGCCAGTTAAAGGATTAGCCTACATACTATGGTGCGGTATGAGAATATTACAACAGGTGCAGTTCAAGGTCTTGGCTACAGAGTGCGGGGTGTTATTCAGAACATTACTCAGTCCGCTAACATTCTTCTTTGCAAATATACAGGGTCAAAGCCAGCAACAAACAACAAAATACCTATCATGCCTGGACTGCTTGCAGAGGCAAATGCAATGTTCGCGTCTTTCAACTGAGACCCACAAAAAGGATCACTTGGAGCAACGAAAATGGATCCCAGGTTACAACCCTATACAGATGTGACACAGTGAAAGGCAAAAGGGGGGGGGGGTTGCCTTACATTGCAGTCACTTGTTTTGCACAGAACTGCTTAATATGCCTCAAATGATGTAGTGGAAGTTTTAGCAGTAAAGGTCGAGAACCAAAACCTAGTCATTGTGGTAGTCTACAAGCCCTCCGGATGCAACAATCCCAGCAATTCCAGGAACAGCTGTTAAAAATTGAAACCACCGTTCTGGAAAAATCTTCCACTCCTGCACCGCAACATCTTGCTCCTGGGGGATTTCAACTGAAGCACCTAAAATGGAGGGAATATAGCAAATAAATTGTTGCAGTAATAACACCAGAGGCAGCTCTGATGAAAACTCACACTACTCCACAACGAGCTTTAAAATCTCTGCACAAAATCAATTTTAAACCAGCAAATAATAGAGCCTACTAGACTGAGAATACACATAACTCATCTCACTACAATGATGATCTGATAGAAATGTCCACCATATCCAAAACAACATACACAGATCACAACATAATTGAGGTTCAGACATGTATGCGTGGAGCCCCAACCAAGACATAATGAGAACTAGTCATGGAGGTAGCATACACCAAAATTCAACGTCAATAAACAAAAAACATAAATTGGGACCAAGTAAACCAATTCTAAACCGATATAAGCTGGAAGATATAACTAACACCACAGACCCCAACTATGCCTAGAACAATTAACTCGGTGGCACTCGATGCTTGCACAAGGCTTATTCCTCTAAGAAAAGGAGGAGTAGATGTAAAGATAGAAAAGAGACACAGGAGGCGCTCCCTTTACAGGCGACGGAAAAGAATAACAGAGGCGGCTAAAAAGAGGTCAATATATCTGAAAATGCGTAGGGAGACACTGGTCAGAGAAATAGCATACCATCGAACTTAGCTAAAAGAAGAACCTTAGGATCAGGAATCGCGGGAAGAACTAAAAGCCATGAATGAATCGAAAGAAACCCCAAAGTATTTCCTTCTCCCCTATGCCAAGTCAAAATCGAGAACAACGTCCAGTATTGGGCCCCTACTTAAAACAAGTTGGGTCACTACACAGATGACAGCAAGGAAATGAGTGAGCTACTCAAGTCCCAGTATGACTCAGTTTTTAGACAAGCGATAACCTACTGAGAGTCGAAGATCAAAATGATTTTTTTATGAGAGAGCCACAAAATTTGATAACACAAGCCTATCCGATATTATCCTGACGCCAAAATGACTTCGAAAGGCGATAAATGACATGCCCCTTGCACTCGCCCCAGGTCCAACTCATGGAACTCTGTGTTTCATCAAGAACTGCAAGAAGCCCCTATCACGACCTTATTTCCATCTTAATGGAGAGGAGCCATGGACACGGGGGTCGTTCCTCAGTTACTAAAAAACAACAGACATAGCCCCACTCCACAAAGGGGGCAGTAAAGCAACAGCAAAGAACTACAGAACCATAGCACTAACATCCCATATTCATAAAAATCTTTGAAAGGGTCCTAAGAAAGCAAGATCACCACCCACTAGAAACCATAAGTTACACAACCCAGGGCAACCATGCTTTTAGAACAGGTCGACTTCCTTCTGTCGCACTATTGGATCACTACGACAAGGTCCTAAGCACTAGAAGACATAAAAGGAATGCAGCTGTTAATATATACAGAACTTTGCAAAAGCCTTCGACGATAGTGTACCATGGCGTAATAGCGCAACAAGTGCGTGCTAAATGGGGACACTAACAGGAAAGTCGGTCTAATGGATTCTATAAATTTCCTCACAACAGGTAACACGAGGAGAGTAGTCGTCAACAGAGTAAAAGTCCGAGGCAGCTACGGTGAAAAGCTCTGTTCCACAAGGCACAGTACTTCGCTCCATCTTTTTCTCCCATCCTAATATCCGACATAGACAAGGAGTCAGCCACAGCAACCGTGTCTTCCTTTGCAGATGACACCCTATCTCCATGACAATGTCTTCCATCAGACACTGTCAAGGCTCCAGGCGGACATCAACCAAATGTTTCAGTGGGTGCAGAAAACAATATGAAGTGCAACGATAAGAAATTTCAATTACTCAGATATGGTAAACATTAAGGAAAAATTAAATCTTCATCAAGTACAAAAAAAATTCTGGCACACAAAATAGAGGCGGAAACACCTGGGAGTGATCTTCGGAGATCTCTCCTCAAAGTACCATAACATTGTAACAATCCGCAATCTGCTAGAAAAAATGACAGGATGGATAATGAGAACCTCAAAACTAGGAGGCCAAGCCCATGATGACACTTCTTCAGGCACTTGGTTTCTATCTAGGCTGGAATATTGCTGCACACTAACAGCACTTTCAAGGCAGGTGAAATTGGCCGACCTAGAAAATGTACAGAGAACTTCACGGCGCGCCATAACGGAGGAAAAACACCTCCAATTACTGGAGCGCTTGAGGTTCCTAATCCTGTATTCCCTGGAACGCAGGAGGAGAGATACTGATTATATACACCTGGAAAATCCTAGAGGGACTATTACACGAACTTGCAACACGAAAATCATCACTACGAAAGCAAAAAGACTGGCAAGGACGATGCAACCATCCACCCCAATGAAAAGCAGGGGGTGTCACTAGCACGTTAAGAGACCATACAATAAGTGTCAGGGGCCCGAGACTGTTCAACTGCCTCCCAGCACACATAAGGGGGATTACCAACAGACCCCTGGCAGTCTTCAAGCTGGCACTGGAAAAGCACCTAAAGTCAGTTCCTGATCAGCCGGGCTGTGGCTCGTACGTTGGTTTGCGTGCAGCCAGCAGCAACAGCCTGGTTGATCAGGCTCTGATCCACCAGGAGGATTGGTCACAGACCGGGCCGCGGGGGCGTTGACCCCCGGGGCCCGGAAATCTCTCCAGGTAAACTCCAGGTGCAGTTCAAGGTCTAGGCTACATAGTGTGAGCGTTATTGAGAACATTACAGAGGTGCAGATCAAGGTCTGGGCTTCATAGTGTGAGTGGTATTGAGAATATTTCAGAGGTGCAGTTCACGGTCTGTTCTACATAGTGTGAGTGGTATTGATGACATTACATAGGTGCAGTTAATGCTCTGGGTTACATAGCGTAAGTGGTATTGAGAACATTACAGAGGTGCAGTTCATCGACTGGGCTACATAGTGTGAATGGTATTGAGGACATTACAGAGGTGCAGTTCAAGGTCTGGGCTACATGGTGTGGGTGGTATTGAGAACATTACTGAGGTGCAGTTCAAGGTCTGTAGCTAAATAGTGTGAGTGGTATTGAGATCATTACAAATGTGCAGTTCCAGGTCTGGGCTTCATAGTGTTGGTGGTATTGAGAACATTACAGAAATGCAGGTGAAGGTCTGGGCTGCATAGTGTGACGGGTATTTGAGACATTACAAGTGCATTTCATGCCGTGGGTTACATAGTGTCAGTGGTATTGACAACATTACAGATGTGCCAGTTTTAAAGTCTTGTGCCTAGAGTGTGGGTGGTACGAGAACATCGCAGAGGTGCAGATCAACGTCTGGGCCTACATAGGGGAGTGGTATTGAGCAACATACAGAGGTTCAGTTCAAGGTCTGGGCTACATGTGGAGGGTGGCAGCACGTGAGAACATTACAGAGGTCAGTTAAATGTCTGGGTTACATAGTGTATGGGTATTGAGAACAATTACTGAGTGCAGTTCAAGGGGTCCCTGGGCTACATGGTGAGGGTGGTATTGAGAACATTACTGAAGTGCGTTCAAAGGTCTGGGCCTACAGGTGGAGGGTGGTATTGGAGAACATTACTGAGGTGCAGTCAAGTCCTGGGCTACAGGTGAGGGTGGTATTGAGAACATACAGAGGTGTCAGTTTCAGTCAGGGCTACTAAGGTGAGGTGGTAATGAGAACATTACTGAGGTGGCAATTCAATGGTCATGGGCTACAAGGTTGAAGGGTGGTAATGAGAACATTACAGAGTGCAGTTCAAGGTCTGGGCTACAAGGTGAGGGTGGTATTGAGAACATTACTGAGGTGCAGTTCAAGGTCTGGGCTACATGGTGAGGGTGGTATTGAGAACATTACAGAGGTGCATTTCAAGGTCTAAGCTACATAGTATTTGTGGTATTGAGAACATTACAGAGGTGCAGTCCAAGGTCTGGGCTACATAGTGTTAGTGGTACTGAGAACATTACAGAGGAGCAGTTCAAGGTCTGGGCTACATAGTGTGAGTGGTATTGAGAACATAACAGAGGTGCATTTTTCGAAGGTCAAAGCTACATAGTAAATTTGTGGTATGAGAACATTAACAGAGGTGCAGTCACAAGTCTGGGCTACATATTGTGGTGATATTGAGAACATTACAGAGGTGCAGCTCAAGGTCTCGGCTACAGTCTGGATGGTACTGAGAACATTACAGAGGTGCAGTTCAACGTCTGGGCTCATAGTGTGAGTGATGTTTGAGAACACATTACAGATGGTGCAGCTAAGTCTCGCAACAAGTGTAGTGGTGTTACCCCCCAGCAACATTACAGAGGTGCAGTTCAAGTCTATGGCTACATAATGTGTGGTATTGAGAAAACATTACTTAGGTGCCGTTCAAGGTCTTTGCTACATTGTGTAGGAGGTATTGAGAGCATTACTGAGGTGCAGTTCAAGGTCTGGGCTACATAGTGTTAGTGGTAACTGAGAAGACATTACAGGAGGAGCATTCAAAGTCTGGGCTACATAGTGTGAGTGGTATTGAGAACATTACAGAGGTGCAGTTGAACGTTTGATCTACATAGTGTGAGAGGCATTGAGAACATAACAGAGGTGCATTTCAAGGTCTAAGCTACATAGTATTTGTGGTATTGAGAACATTACAGAGGTGCAGTCCAAGGTCTGGACTACATAGTATGGGTGGTACTGAGAACATTACAGAGGTGCAGTTCAAGGTCTAGGCTACATAGTGTGGGTTGTATTACAAACATTACAGAGGTGCAATTCAAGGTCAGGGCTACATAGTGGGTGGTATTGAGAACATTACTTAGTGTGAGAGGCATTGAGAACATTACAGAGGTGCAGTTCAAGGTCTGGGCTACATAGTGTGGGTGGTGTTACTGAGAACATTACAGAGAGGTTGCAGTTAAGGTCTGGGCCACAAAGTGTATAGTCTTGAGAATGTTACAGAGGTGCTGTTTTCCTAGGTCCTGGCTACATAAGTGAGTGTTATTAAGAACATTACAGAGGTGCAGTTCAAGGTCTGTGCTACAGTCTGGATGGTACTGAGAACATTACAGAGGTGCAGTTCAACGTCTGGGCTACATAGAGTGAGTGGTATTGAGAACATTACTGAGGTGCAACTTAAGGTCTCGGCTACATAGTGTGAGTGGTGTTCAGAACATTACAGAGGTGCAGTTCAAGGTCTTTGCTACATAGTGTGGGTGGTATTGAGAGCATTACTGAGGTGCAGTTCAAGGTCTGGGCTACATAGTGTTAGTGGTACTGAGAACATTACAGAGGTGCAGTTAATGCTGCGGGTTACATAGTGTAAGTGGAGCCGAGAACATTGCAGAGGTGCAGTTCAAAGTCTGTGCTACAGTGTTGGTGGTACTGAGAACTTTACAAAGGTGCTGATCAGCGTCTGCGCAACATAGTGTTAGTGGTACTGAGAACATTATAGAGTTGCAGTTCAAGGTCTGGGCAACATAGTGTGGGTGATATTGAGAACATTACTGAGGTGCAGTTCAAGGTCTGGGCTACATGGTGTGGGTGATATTGAGAACATTACTGAGGTGCAGTTCAAGGTCTGGGCTACATAGTGTGGGTGATATTGAGAACATTACTGAGGTGCAGTTCAAGGTCTGGGCAACCTAGTGTGGGGTGATATTTGAAACATTATGAGGTGCAGTCAAGGTCTGGCTACATAGTGTGGGTGATATTGAGAACATTACTGAGGTGCAGTTCAAGGTCTGGGCTACATGGTGTGGGTGATATTGAGAACATTACTGAGTGCAGTTCAAGGTCTGGGAGCCTACATGGTGTGGTGATTTTGAGACATTACTACTGAGGTGCAGTTTCAAGGATCGGGGCTACATAGTGTGGGTGATATTGAGAACATTACTGAGGTGCAGTTCAAGGTCTGGGCTACATAGTGTGGGTGATATTGAGAACATTACTGAGGTGCAGTTCAAGGTCTGGGCTACATGGTGTGGGTTGGATATTGAGAACATTACTGAGGTGCAGTTCAAAGGTCGGCGCTACACATAGGGGGTGATATTGAGAACATTACTGAGTGTGCAGTTCGTATCAAGGTCGGGCTACATGTTGGGTGGGTGATAATTGAAAACATTACTGAGGTGCAGTTCAAGGTCTGGGCTACATAGTGTTAGTGGTACTGAGAACATTATAGAGTTGCAGTTCAAGGTCTGGGCAACATAGTGTGGGTGATATTGAGAACATTACTGAGGTGCATTCAAGGTCCGGGCTACAGGTTGGGTGATATTGAGAACATACTGAGGTGCAGTTCACGGTCTGGCTACATGTGTGGGTGATATTGAGAACATTACTGAGGTGCAGTTTTCAAGGTCCTGGGGCAACATAGTGTGGGTGATATTGAGAACATTACTGAGGTGCAGTTCAAGGTCCTGGGCAACATAGTGTGGGTTGATATTGAGTAACAATACTGAGGTGCAGTTCAAGGTCTGGGCTACATGGTGTGGGTGATATTGAGAACATTACTGAGGTGCAGTTCAAGGTCTGGGCTACATGGTGTGGGTGATATTGAGAACATTACTGAGGTGCAGTTTCAAGGTCGGGGGCTACCTATGTGGGGTGATATTGAGAACATTACTGAGGTGCAGTTCAAGGTCTGGGCAACATAGTGTGGGTGATATTGAGAACATTACTGAGGTGCAGTTCAAGGTCTGGGCTACATGGTGTGGGTGATATTGAGAACATTACTGAGGTGCAGTTCAAGGTCGGGGCTACATAGTGTGGGTGATATTGAGAACATTACTGAGGTGCAGTTCAAGGTCTGGCTACATGGTGTGGGGTGGATATTGAGACATTACTGAGGTGCAGTTCAAGTCGGGGCTACATAGTGTTGGTGTATATTGAGAACATTACGAGGTGCAGTTTCAAGTCTGGGTCTACCTAGTGAGTGGGTGAAATTGAGAACATTACTGAGGTGCAGTTCACAAGGTCTGGGCTAAAATAGTGTGGGTGATATTGAAACATTACTGAGGGTGCAGTTCAAGGACTGGGCCACATAGTGGGCCGAGTATTGAGAACATTACTGAGGTGCAGTTTCAAGGTCTGGGCTTTACATAGTGTGGGTGAATATTGAATAACATTACTGAGGTCAGTTCGTGGTCTGGGCTACATAGTGTGGGTGGTTATTTGAGAACATTACTGAGTGCAGTTTCAAAGGTCTGGCTAACATAGTGTGGGTGGTATTGAGAACCATTACTGAGGTGCAGTTCAAGTCTGGGCTACATAGTGTGGTTGATATTGAGAACATTACTGAGTGGCAGTTTCAAGCTGGCTACATAGTGTGGTGGTAAATTGAGAACATTACTGAGTGTCAGTTCAAGGGTCTGGGCTTACATAGTGTGGGTGATATTGAGAACATTACTGAGGTGCAGTTCAAGGTCTGGGCTACATAGTGTGGGTGATATTGAGAACATTACTGAGGTGCAGTTCAAGGTCTGGGCTACATAGTGTGGGTGGTATTGAGAACATTACAGAGGTGCTGTTCAAGGTCTGGGCTACATAGTGTGGGTGATATTGAGAACATTACTGAGGTGCAGTTCAAGGTCTGGGCTAACATAGTGTGGGTGATATTGAGAACATTACTGAGGGTTTTTTTCAGTTCAAGGTCTGGGCTACATGTGTGGGTGATTGAGACATTACTGAGGTGCAGTTCAAGGTCTGGGCAACATAGTGTGGGTGGTATTGAGAACATTACAGAGGTGTAGTTCAAGGTGTAGTTCAAGGTACTGAGAACATTACAGAGGTGCAGTTCAAGGTCTGGGCTACATAGTGAGGGTGGTATTGAAAACATTCCAGAGGTTCAGTTCAAGGTCTGGGCTACATAGTGTGGAATGTATTACAAACAGTACAGAGGTGCAGTTGAAGGTCTGGACTACATAGTGTGGGTGGTATTGAGAAAATTACAGAGGTGCAGTTCAAGATCTGGGCAACATAGTGTGTTTGATATTGAGAACATAACTGAGGTGCAATTGAACGTCTGATTTACATAGTGTGAGAGGCATTGAGAACATTCCAGAGGTGCAGTTCAAGGTCTAGGCTACATAGCATGGGTGGTATGAGAACATTACAGAGGTGCAGTTGAAGGTCTGGGTCACATAGTGTCAGAGGTATTGAGAAAATTACAGAGGTGCAGTACATCGTCTGGGCTACATAGTGTGAGAGGTATTGAGAACATTACAGAGGTACAGTTCAAGATCTGGGCTACATAGTGAGTGTGGTATTGAAAAGATTCCAGAGGTGCAGTTCAAGTCCTGGGCTACATAGTGTGGATTGTATTACAAACATTACAGAGGTGCAGTTCAAGGTCTGGGCTACATAGTGTGGATTGTATTACAAACATTACAGAGGTGCAGTTCAAGGTCTGGGCTACATAGTGTGGGTCGTATTGAGAACATTACATAGGTGCAGTTCATGCTGTAGGTTACATAGCGTAAGTGGTATTGAGAACATTACAGAGGTGCAGTTTGAAGTCTGTGCTACAATGTGGGTGGTACTGAGAACATTACAGAGAGGTGCAGTTCAAGGTCTGGGCTCCATTTAATGCTACTCCATATAAGTCACCATCTTGTATGCCATACGTCTCCCGGTTGATCTTTGGCAATGAAACTTGCACAGAACTAGGCGTTATCGTTCCTCGAAGTAGCTCTATGCCGACAGTATTCATCCGGCGTCTCAGACTAACCACCATTTTGACAACCGCACTACGCCTATATTGTCAGCAGAGGCGCAACAGCACCACATGACACCACGGCCGCCAGGTAACTGACAAGGGAGCTCGCCTAAACACAGCAGAAAGGTGCAGAGCACAACCTCACTCTACCGTGGTTAGGCAGCGAATGATGCCTCACAGTTACCTCACACAGTTACCTCACACAGTTACCTCACACAGTTACCTCACACATTACCTCACACCGTTGCCCTCACACAGTTACCTCACACAGTTACCTCACACAGTTACCTCACACAGTTACCTCACACAGTTACCTCACACAGTTACCTCACACAGTTACCTCACACAGTTACCTCACACAGTTACCTCACACAGAAGCCTCACAGCAGTTACCTCAGCACAGTTAACATCACACAGTTACCACCTCACACAGTACCTTCACACAGTTACCTCACACAGAAGCCTCATCCACAAGTTACCTCACACAGTTACCATCACACAGTTACCTCACACAGTTACCGGTCACACAGTTTACCTCACACATACCTCACACATTGCCTCACACATTTACCTCACACAGTACCTCACACAGGTTTGCCTCACACAGTTATCCCTCACACAGTTTACCTCACACAGTTTACCTCACACAGTTTCCTCATCACAGTTACCTCACACAGTTCCTCACACAGTTTACCTCACACAGTTACCTCACCGAGTTACCTCACACAGTAAACCTCACACAGTTACCCACAACAGTTTTACCTCACAACAGTTACCTAACACAGGTTACCTCACACACAGCTACCTCACACAGTTACCTCACACATCCTAACACAGTTATCACCTCCACAAAGCCTCACACAGTTACTTCACAACAGTTACCTCACACAGTACCTCACACATTACCTCACACACAGTTACCTCACAACAGTTTGCCTCAAACAGTTAACCTCACACAGTTACCTCACACAGTTGCCTCCACAGTTCCTCACACAGTTACCTCACACAGTTACCCTCACACAGTTACCACACACAGTTACCTCACACAGTTTACCTCACACAGTACCTCACACAGTTTTTACTCACACAGTTACCTCACCACAGTTTACCTCACACAGTTACCACACACAGTACCTCACACAGTTACCTCACACAGTTACCTCACACAGTTACCTCACACAGTTACCTCACACAGGTTGCCTCACACAGTTACCCCGACACACAGTTACCTCACACAGTTCGCCTCACACAGTTACACTCACACAGTTACCTCACAACAGATACCTCACACAGTTACCTCACACAGTTACCTCACACAGCAGCCTTCACAAAAGTTCCTCACACAGTTACACTCACACAGAAGCCTCACACAGTAACCTCACACAGTTACCTCACAACAGTTAACCGCTCACACAGTTACTCACACAGTTAACCTCACACAGAACCTCACACAGTTACCTCACACAGTTACATCACACAGAAGCCTCAACACAGTTACCTACACACAGTTACCACGCACACTACAGAAAGCCTCACACAGTTAACTCAACAGAAGCCCTCACTCAGTTTACCCTCACACATTACCTCACACAGTTACCTCACACAAGTTACACATCACCAGAGCCTCAGCAGTAACTCTCACCAGAAGCACCCACACAGTTATCTCACACAGTACCTGACACAGTTAACCTCACACAAGACGAACAGAGAGCACATAAGAAAAAAAACCCAGGGAATAGAAGCCTCACACAGTTACACTAACACAGTTAGCCTCACACAGTTACCTCACACATTCCCTCACACAGGATTACCTCACACAGTTCCTCACTACAGTTGACCTACCTGACAAAGTTACCTCACACAGTTACATCACCACGAGTTACCTCACACAGTGATTTACCTCACACAGTTTGCCTCACAAGCTACCTCACACAGTTGCCTCACACAGTACCTCACACAGTTACCGTCACATCATTTTACCTCACCCAGTTACCTTCACACAGTAACCTCACACAGTTTGCCTCACGCAGTTACCTCAAGACAGTTACCGTCACACAGTTACCTCACACAGTTACCCTTCACACAGTTACCTCACACAGTTACCTCACACAGTTTACCTCACACAGTCACCTCACACAGTTTACCTAACACAGTTACCTCCACACAAGTTACCTCACACAGTTTGCCTCACACAGTTACCTCCAAACATTTACCTCACACAGTTACCCTCACACAGTTTGCCTCACACAGTTACCCTCACACAGAGACCCTCACACAGTAACCTCACACAGTTACACTCACACAGTTACCTCACACAGTTACCTCACACAGTTACTTCACACAGTTACCTCACACAGTATGCGTCACACAGTTACCTCAAACAGTTACCTCACACAGTTACCATTCACACAGTTTGACCTCACACAGTTTATACTCACACAGTTGCCTCACACAGTTACCTCACAATCAGTTACCTCACAACAGTTACCTCACACAGTTACCCACACAGTTATCCTCACCAGTTACCTCATAACCACAGTACCTCACACAGTAACATCACACAGTTTACCTCACACAGTTTACCCTCTCCAGTTACCTCACACAGTTTTCCTCACACAGTTTACCTCACACAGTTTACCTCACGCAGTTACCTCACACAGTTACCTCACACAGTTACCTCACACAGTTTGCCACACACAGTTACCTCTCACAGTACCTCACACAGTTACCTCACACAGTTCCTCACACAGTTTACCTCACACAGTTTACCCTCACACAGTTACCTCACACAGTTACACCTCACACAGTTTGCCTCAACATTACCTCACACACAGTTAACTCACACAGTTTACCTCACACAGTTACCTCACACAGATGCCTCACACAGTTGAGCCTCACATCAGTACCTCACACAGTACCCCGCACAGTTTACCTCACACAGTTACCTCACACAGTTACTCTCACACAGTTACCTCACCATGTTACCTCACACAGTTTACCTCACACAGTTGACCTCACACAGTTACCTCACACAGTAACCTCACACAGGTTGCCTCACACAGTTACCTCACACAGTTACCTCACACAGTTTACCTCAACACAGTTACCTCACACAGATGCCTCACACAGTTGCCTCACACAGTTACCTCACACATTTACCCCGCACAGTACCTCACACAGTTACTCACACAGTTACCTCACACAGTTACACTCACACAGTTTACCTCACACAGTTAAACCTCACACAGCTACCCCTCACACAGTTACCTCACACAGTTACCTCACACAGTTACCTCACACAGTTACCTCACGACAGTTACCACCCCCACAGTTACCTCCACAACAGTTACCTCACACAGTACCTCACACAGTTACCCACACAGTTGACCCTCACAACAGTTACCTCACACATTACCTCACACAGTTTACCTCAACACAGTTACCTCACATTGATACCCACACAGATTGCCTCACACCGTTACCTCAACAGTTTACCTCACGACAGTTAACTCACACCAGTTACCTCACACAGTTACCTCACAACAGTTACTCTCACACAGTTACCTCACACAGTTTACCTCACACAGTTACCTCACACAGTTACCTCACACAGTTACCTCACGATAGATGCCTCACACAGTGCCTCACACAGTTACCTCACACAGTTACCTCACACATTACTCTCACACAGTAGCCTCACACAGTTATCCCTCACACAGTTACCTACCTCACACAGTTACCTCCACAGTTTACCTCACACAGTTAACCTCAACAACAGAAAGCCCACACAGTTACCTCACACAGTTACCTCCCACAGAAGCCTCACAACAGTTACCTCACACAGTTACCTCACTCAGTTTTAACCTCAACACAGTTACCTCACACAAGTTACTCACACAGTTACCACACGACAGAAGTCCTCACAACAGTTTCTAAACCTCAACACAGAAGCCTCACACAGTTACCTCACACAGTTACCTCACACAGTTACCATCACACAGTTACCCACAAAACAGAAAGCCTCACGCAGTTAACCCTCACACAGAAGCCCTCACACAGTTACCTCACACGGACAGTTCCTCACAAGTTACCTCACACAGTTACCTGACAAAGTTAACCGTCACACAGTTACCTCATACAGTTACCTCACACAGTTACCTCACACAGTTTTGCCTCACACAAGTTACACTCAAACAGTTTTCCTCACACAGTTACCTCACCCAGTTACCTGCACAGTTACCTCACCCAGTTAACCTCACACAGTAATCCTCACACAGTTGCCTCACATCAGTTACTCAAACAGTTACCTCACACGTTTACCTCACACAGTTACCTCACACAGTTACCTAATCACAGTTTTACCTCACCAGTTACCTCACACAGTTGCCTCACACAGTTACCCAAACAGTTACCTCACACGTTACCTCACAACATTTACCTCACACAGTTTAACCTCACACAGAGACCTCACAAGTTACACTCACACAGTTACCTCACACAGTTTACCTCAACACAGTTACCTCACACTGTTTACTCACACAGTTCCTCACACAGGTTGCCTCACACAGTTTACCTCAAACAGTTACCTCACACGTTACCTCACACAGTTACCTCACACAGTTACCTCCACAGTTTGCCATCACCACAGTTTACCTCACACAGTACCTCACTAAGTTTCCTCACACAGTTACCTCTACACAAGCTACCCTCACAACAGTTACCTCACACAGTTACCTCACACAGTTACACTCACACAGTTACTCAACAAAGGCAGTTACCTCACACAGTTACCTCACACAGTTACTCACGCAGTGACCTCACACAGTTTCCTCACACAGTTACCTCACACACAGTTGCCTAACACAGTTTACCTCACACAGTTAACCTCACACAGTTTACCTCACACAGTTACCTCACACAGTTACCTCACACAGTTTCCTCACACAGTATACCTCACAGTTAACCTCACAACAGTTACTCATCTCACACAGTGCTCACACAGTTACCTCACACAGTTACCTCACACAGTTTTCACTCACACAGTTACCTCACACAGATGCCTCACACAGTTGCCCCTCACACAGTTACCTCACACAGTTACCCCCGCACAGTTACCTCACACAGTTACCTCACAACAGTTACCTCACAACAGTTACCTCACACGTTACCACACTCACACAGTTACCTCACTCAGCTACCTCACACAGTTACCTCACACAGTTACTCACAACAGGTACCTCACACAGATGCCTCACACAGTTGCCTCACACAGTTACCTCCACAGTTACCCGCACAGTTACCTCACATCAGTTACCTCACACAGTTACCTCACACAGTTACCTCACACAGTTACCTCACACAGTTACCTCACAACACAGTTACCTCACACATTTACACTCAACCCAGCACCTCCACAAGTTAAACCTCAACACAGTTAACTCACACATTACCTCACACAGTTACCTCACACAGTTACCTCACATAGATGCCTCCACAGTTGCCCTCACACAGTTACCTCACACAGTTACCGTCACAACAGTTTTACTCACACAGTTACCTCACACAGTTTACCTCATCACAGTTACCTCACTCAGTTAACATCAACAGTTAACCTCACGCAGTTACCTCATACAGTTACTCTCACATAGATGCCTCACACAGTTGCCTCACACAGTTACCCTCACGACAGTTACCTCACACATTACCTCACATCAGTACCCATCAGGCAGCCTTGATCAACTGCTGTTGCTGCTTGGCTTGCCGCAACCAACGTACGAGCCACAGCCCGCTGAATTCAGGAACTGACTTTAGGTGATTGTCCAGTGCCAAGCTTGGAAGACTGCCAGGGGTCTGGTTGGTAATCCCCCTTATGTGTGCTGGGAGGCAGTTTGAACAGTCTCGGGCCCCTGACACTTTTGTATGGTCTCTTAACGTGCTAGTGACACCCCTGCTTTCATGGGGATGGTGCAAGTCTGCCAAGTCTTTTGTCTTATCGTATGAGTGATTTTCCGGTGCAAAGTTACGTACTAGTCCCTCTAGATTTTCCAGGTGTATATAATCATGTATCTCTCCCTCCTGCGTTCCAGGGAATACAGGTTTAGAAACCTCAAGCGCTCCCAGTAATTGAGGTGTTTATCTCCCTATGCGGGCCGTGAAAGTTCTCTGTACAATTTTCTAGGTCGGCAATTTCACCTGCCTTGAAAGGTGCTGTAGAGACAGCAATTATTCCAAGCCTAGATAGACAAGTGACCTAAGAGTGGTCAACATGGGCTTGGCCTCCCTAGTTTTTGAAGTTCTCATTATCCATCCCTGTCATTTTTCTAGCAGGATGCGATTTGATACAATGTTTATGGTCCTTGAAGGTGAGATCCTCCACATAATCACTCCAGGTCTTTGACGTTGGTGTTTCGCTCTATTTCGTGGCCAAGAATTTGTTTTTGTACTCTGATGAATATTTAATTTCCTCATGTTTACCATATCTGAGTAATTGGAAATTTCTCATCGTTGAATCTTCATATGTTTTCGCAGCCCACAGAAAGATTTGGTTGATGTCCCCCTGGAGCCTTGCAGTGTAATCATGGAAGACACTGTCCATTAGATTCGGGTGTCATCTGCAAAGGAAGACATGGTGCTGTGGCTGACATCCTTGTCTATGTCGGATATTAGGATGAGGACAAGATGGAGCTAGTACTGTGCCTTGTGGAACAGAGCTTTTTCACCGTAGCTGCCTCGGACTTTAACTCTGTTTGACCGCTACTCTCTGTGTTCTGTTAGTGAGGAAATTATAGATCCATCGCCGACTTTCCTGTTATTCCTTTAGCACGCATTTTGCGCGTCTATTACGCCATGTCACAATAGTCCGAAGGCTTTTTGCCAAAGTCTGTATAATATTACATCTGCATTCTTTTTGTCTTCTAGTGCATTTAGGACCTTGTCGTAGTGATCCAATAGTTGAGACAGACAGGAGCGACCTGTTCTAAAAGCATGTTGCCCTGGGTTGTGTAACTGATGGGTTTCTAGATGGGTGGTGATCTTGCTTCTTAGGACCCTTTCAAAGATTTTTATGATATGGGATATGATATGATAGAGGAGCAGTTCAAGGTCTCGGCTACATAGTGTGAGTGGTATTCAGAATATTACAGAGGTGCAGTTAAAGGATTAGCCTACATACTATGTGCGGTATTGAGAATATTACACAGGTGCAGTTCAAGGTCTTGGCTACACAGTGCGGGTGTTATTCAGAACATTACTCAGTCCGATAACATTCTTCTTTGCAAATATACAGGGTCTAAAGCCAGCAACAAACAACAAAATACCTATCATGCCTGGACTGCTTGCAGAGGCAAATGCAATGTTCGCGTCTTTCAACTGAGACCCACAAAAAGGATCACTTGGAGCAACGAAAATGGATCCCAGGTTACAACCCTATACAGATGTGACACAGTGAAAGGCAAAAGGGGGGGGGGGTTGCCTTACATTGCAGTCACTTGTTTTGCACAGAACTGCTTAATATGCCTCAAATGATGTAGTGGAAGTTTTAGCAGTAAAGGTCGAGAACCAAAACCTAGTCATTGTGGTAGTCTACAAGCCCTCCGGATGCAACAATCCCAGCAATTCCAGGAACAGCTGTTAAAAATTGAAACCACCGTTCTGGAAAAATCTTCCACTCCTGCACCGCAACATCTTGCTCCTGGGGGATTTCAACTGAAGCACCTAAAATGGAGGGAATATAGCAAATAAATTGTTGCAGTAATAACACCAGAGGCAGCTCTGATGAAAACTCACACTACTCCACAACGAGCTTTAAAATCTCTGCACAAAATCAATTTTAAACCAGCAAATAATAGAGCCTACTAGACTGAGAATACACATAACTCATCTCACTACAATGATGATCTGATAGAAATGTCCACCATATCCAAAACAACATACACAGATCACAACATAATTGAGGTTCAGACATGTATGCGTGGAGCCCCAACCAAGACATAATGAGAACTAGTCATGGAGGTAGCATACACCAAAATTCAACGTCAATAAACAAAAAACATAAATTGGGACCAAGTAAACCAATTCTAAACCGATATAAGCTGGAAGATATAACTAACACCACAGACCCCAACTATGCCTAGAACAATTAACTCGGTGGCACTCGATGCTTGCACAAGGCTTATTCCTCTAAGAAAAGGAGGAGTAGATGTAAAGATAGAAAAGAGACACAGGAGGCGCTCCCTTTACAGGCGACGGAAAAGAATAACAGAGGCGGCTAAAAAGAGTCACACAGTTAAATTCCTCACACAGTTCCTCACACAGTTACCTCACACAGTTGCCTCACCAGTTTTTCCCCACACAGTTCCCCACACAGTTTTCCTAAAACAGTTTCCTCACACAGACCTCACACTTACCCCACACAGTTCCCCACGTTACCTCACCATTACCCCACACAGACCTCACACGTTACCTCAAAAAGTTACCTCAACAGTTACCTCACCAGTTACCTCACACAGTTACCCCACACAGTTACCTACTACACAGTTGCCTCACACAGTTACCTCACACAGTTACCTCACACAGTTACCTCACACAGTTACCTCACACAGTTACCTCACACAGTTACCTCACACAGTTACCTCACACAGTTACCTCACACAGTTGCCTCACACAGTTACCTCACACAGTTACCTCACACAGTTGCCTCACACAGTTACCTCACACAGTTACCTCACACAGTTGCCTCTCACAATAAACTAGAACTGCTGCAGATACCAAATATTATGAAATCAGTTTTATATCTTTATTATACAACTTATACCAACATAGTGAGTGGTATTGAGAACATTACAGAGGTGCAACATTACAGAGGTGCAGTTCAAGGTCTGGGCTACATGGTGAGGGTGGTATTGAGAACATTACAGAGGTGTAGTTCAAGGTGGGTACAGGTGGGGTGGTATTGAAACATTCAGAGTGCGTTCAAGGTCTGGGCTTTCATGGTGAGGGTGGTATTGAGAACATTACAGAGGTGCAGTTCAAGGTCTAATCTTCATAGTGTGAGAGGCATTGAGAACATTACAGATGTGCAATTCAAGGTCTGGGCTACATAGTGTGAGTTGTAATGAGAACATTACAGAGGTGCAGTTGAAGGTCTTGGCCAAGTAGTGTGAGTGATTTTGAGGAAATTACAGTGGTGCAGTTCAGGTTCTGGGCTACATAGTGAGTGGTGTTAAGAACATTACTGAGGAGCAGTTCAAGATCTGTGCTACAGTGAGGGTGGTACTGAGAACATTATATAGGTCCAGTTCAACGTCTGGGCTACATGGAGAGGGTGGTATTGAGAACATTACAGAGGTGCAGTTGAACGTCTGATCTACATAGTGTGAGAGGGATTGAGAACATTACAGATGTGCAGTTCAAGGTCTAAGCTACATACTATGTGTGGTATTGAGAACATTACTGAGGTGCAGTTCAAGGTCTTTGCTACATAGTGTGGGTGGTACTGAGAACATTACAGAGGTGCAGTTGAAGGTCTTGGCCACGTAGTGTGAGTGATTTTGAGAAAATTACAGAGGTGCAGTTCAGGTTCTGGGCTACATAGTGAGTGGTATTAAGAACATTACTGAGGAGCAGTTCAAGGTCTGTGCTACAGTGTGGGTGGTACTGAGAACATTACAGAGGTGCAGTTCAACGTCCGGGCTACATAGTGTGAGAGGTATTGAGAACATTTCAGAGGTGCAGTTCAAGGTCTCGGCTACATAGTGTGAGTGGTATTGAGAACATTACAGAGGTGCTGTTCAATGTATAGCCTGCATTTTATGTGTGGTATGGAGAACAATGCTTAGGTATAGTTCAAGGGGGACTTCATGTGTTTGTGGTTTGAGAAAAATTACAGAGGTGCAGTTCATGTGTGGGTTACCATAGTGTGATTTTGGGAACGGAACTTAGAGAGGTTTCAGTTCAAAATCTGGAAATACATAGTGAGTGTGGTATTTGGAAAAAATTCAGAGGTGCAGTTCAAGGTCTGGGTACTAGTTTGGGGTTATATTTCAAACATTACAGAGCTGATTCAAAATTGGGCTACCCTGGTGGTGGGATTGGGACTTTCAAAAGGGCAGTCTTTCTTGGGGGTTTCATAGCGTAAAATGGTATTGAGACATTTTCAGAGGTGCAGTTCAAAGTCTGTGTACAGTGGATGGTACTGGGGAACATTACAGAGGTGATTCAAGGGGCTGGGGTATAGTGTGAGTGGTATTTAGAACATTACAGATTTGCGCGGAAGTCTAGAATGTATGTGTGAGAGGTTTTGGCGAAAATTACAGAGGTGCAGTTCAAAGTCTTTTGCTACAGTGGAAAGGGGGGTTTCAGAGAACATTTTCAGAGTTTTCGTTTTAAAAGGTTTGGGCAAACCGTGTTAAATGGGGATTGAGAATATTTTCAAAAGGGGGGCGTTCAAGGTCTGGGGGACTAGTGGGGTGGTATTGAAATTTTTACAGAAATGGGAGCTCAAGGTCTAGGTTCATAGTGGGGTTGATTTCCAAAAAATTACAGAGGTGCAGTTCAAGGAGTTATGAAATTTAGGGAATTTTAAGAAAAAATAGGGGGAGGAAAAAGTTCAAAATGTTTAATGTGCGTTTTAAAGGGAAAAAAAACTTTTAATGACTGTCAAAGGGCTTAAAACCGTCAGAGAAAAAAAATTGGTTTTAAAACCCTTGATATAAACAAAATGAAACTTAAAAGGGTTTAAGTGCCCAAAAAAACCACCTTAAAAAAGGGGGGCCCGTTGGTTCCCCTTTAAAAATTTTAGGTATATTAAAGGTTTGTGGTCCTTTCTAAAATGAATTCTTTTTCCCCGGGGGAAAAAAAATTTAAGTTTGGAGATTTCCCCACACAAGTGGCTTAAAAATTCCTTTTTTTTGTGGGTATCTCGTTTCTGCGGGAAAAGGGTTTCCGGCTTTGGAAGCATACAGGGAAGGGAGTTCCATCTGGTATTGTAGTAACAAATGCCCTAAGGGCCCGTATTGGAGGCATCAGTTCTCAAACAACCGTTTAAAATTAATACTGGAACTTAAGAAAAGGGGGTCTTTTGAGAATATATTTTTAATTCTTTAAACTTTTCCCGACTACTCAAAAGTTCAAGAGGTTCCTTCACAATTTTTTAAAGGAAGTGGGATAAGATGCTTGAAGATCAAAAAAGTTCGGGATTAACCGTGCATAAAAATTTACAGAACCAAGAAAGCTGTGTGAGCTTTTGGTTTTTGGGAAATTTTAAAAATTCTAATAATGCTTTGATCTTACGGGGAAGAGGGTGCAAGAGTTTTAGAAAGATCAGACCAAGATATCTAATCTTGTTAACCCGGGAAGCTTTTTTTTTTGGTTGGAAGTGGGCCAGTAGAAAAAAACCTCCAAAACTGATGTTATGTTTTGATATGTTCTCCCCCACAGGGATTCATTACGTAAATGTTATCAAAAAAAACTGAAACATTTCGCATAACCCAAGACCTTTCTCTCACCCAACAGGTAGTAAAGGCGTTACCAAACTGAAGGGGATAGTTCATATTGATCATCCCTTGGTGTGTAGGAAAAAACGGTGTACTAGAGTTACCGGAGTTTACCTGGGAAAAGTTCCGGGGGCAACGCCCCCCCCCCCGGCCCGGTTGGACCCGGCCTCCTGGTGATCAGAGCCTATCAAACCGGCGTTACTGCGGGCGCACGCAAAAAACGTACAGCCACAGCCCGGGGTCAGGAACCGACTTTTGTTTTCTTGTCCAGGGCCCGCTTTAAAACGCCAGGGGGTTTTTGGTAATCCCCCTTATTATGCGGAGGCAGTTGAACAGTCTTTTGGGCCCCTGACACTTATTGTATGGGCTCTTAACGTTCTTGACCCCCATGCTTTTTATTGGGGGGATTTTGCATCGCTGCCAAGTCTTTTGCTTTTTTAGGGGGTGATTTTCGTGGCAAGTTCGGTACTGCCCCCTACGATTTTCCAGGGGTGTGGGGATGCAAAGAGTAGTAACCTATATTCGGCGCATGGGCACACCCCTTTTACAGGGTTATCTCCCCCAACCACGAACCAGGTTGCAAGAGTTGAGATGGGGGCCCCATCGTTTAATATGACCAGGTTTTAGCCAATAAGAAGGGGGGATTTGGGAATCGCAGAGGTTAGTGATAGCTCTCCTGTCTGCCCTTGTCTTCCCTTCAGAGCTGGTTTTAAACACGGTTTGCTTCTTGTGGCTTCTATTCTGCCTTTGCTTACCCTGGAGTGCACTAATTTACATGTAATAGTGTCATATTCTGTTCTAAATTGGGGAAGGATAAAATAAGTTCTAAACTTTTTCTACTTGGAGTTTTTATTTGGCTGCCCATACACCTGGGATAACAGGCCATTTGAAATCCTAGGTTGTAATATGGGTAAGGCCTGTCGAGAGCTGGACTTAGAGAAACGTTGAAGGCTTAGGCGTGAAGGCTTGTAGCAGGAACATTGTGTACTTGGTCTGGTTTCGCTTGGGGGCGCTTTAAGCAAATTTTGGGGGGGGGCGTGTCAGTTGCTTAGATCAGTCGGCCAAACTATTGTGTGATCGTCAACAGTGGGGCTCGCTACTAAGCTAGCTTGTTCAGTGTGCTCTCTCTTCGCTACGGTCAATCTTGTTGGCAGTCGGCTTTGGCTTGTATGGCGTATTCTGCAATCGTACTGTGCATAGGGCTAAAGGCCGTGTTCTGCAAATTAAAGCGTGTTACGTTGGGAGGTTATTGTGCTGTACTTGGTGGGCATAGAGAATAAGTTTTAACTTATGCTCACCTATAGGCGAGTCAACGGCTGCAGCCTGGTGTCGGCAATACTTTGCATAACCTACCTAAATTGTCCCTACAAGGGCGTTGTTGGCAAGATTGCTCGTTCCATTGGCATTCCCTATAAAAGCACTCTCCACAGCTGCGCAACTGGCGTTCACTATTGGGCTGACCAAACTTATTGAAGAAGAGATTGCACATCAACAAACACCGCACCTTCTAAGGGAGGGCTAGGGAAAAAACCTCATGTTCTCGGCTTGCATGGAGGAAGATGATACACCAAGCGGACAAAATGGTCAGTAATGTGCACTGCTGGGTTTTTCTCGAGGTGAATTCAGCGTCGTTGGCGCACTTGAGCTGGGCAAAAATCAGGCTGTAGCAATAACTAATGGGACCAGAGAGCATTCGCAAGGAAATGATTTGATAAAGTAAAAGAAATGAGAAAAGGAGGCAGTTTTCTGCATTCTGTAAACGATTTCAGTTTACAAAAAGCAGTACAGCTTGTTCCCGGCCCCCTTCAATGAGAGGCCGAACCAGAGCAATTTTTCAAGAAGTGCTTCGAAAATCATTGCTCGAGCCTTGAGGTGGGCATGGCCGGAACAGCACAGGCAGGGCGTTGGGTTCATTGACAGCATTATTGGGTAAGGCACAGGAATTTACGTCGGTATTAACCGACGCTGAATTCTCTGATTATCAAGTAGTGAAGACGCACAGTGTTGGGCAGCATATAATACATGTATCCCAGCTAAATATCGTACGAAGAAGACCTTCAAATTGAACAGAGCGGAGCTGCTTGGTCAATCCCTGGTGGACTTTGTGAGACAGGCAAACCAATAGAGCTTTTAACCAGCTGGTATAAAGTGTCGAAGTGGTGTCTCTAACTTTGCGGAAAGCTGGTGCAGCTTATTCTGATTGATAACCCTGGCTGGAGTCTGTGGGACGCAGAGGTTCGTTGTCTTTCTGCAGAGATGCTGTTGACTTAACCACTGCATTGAGGCGGCCAGGTTGGGGCTGATACCTTCGAAAGCGAACGCTCGTCTCGCTTGTCGGGCGAGTGCGGTCGCCGTCTCTCTTTTCAACAGTCTGTTGACGTAGTAGGCGTGAGGGCAGAGATCCACAACATTGAGAATGAAGTGGCCAGCCGAGGGAGAGCGTCTACGTCAGCAACAAAGTCACCTGGTGAGCCACGCTTCTCAACTATGGTCCCCCAGCGGAGAGGCAAACTACTTATGGAGTGCATCTCGACATCTCACAACAATATCCAGAAGAGGCACCAGCCAGAACGAACAATAACCACTTGCAACGTCATCCGGGAGTAAAGGGCAAGCCTGTCGTCTAGGGGGGGGGCTTCTGGGTGTAATAAAGTAGGTCACACTCAGTTCCATACTGCCTCCCAAAAACCTCAACCCATCGGGAAAATCTCTAATATCCCTATAACATTTCCCCTAGTAAGAAGTAGAAAAAGTGGTATGCCCCTTATTATTAGCTGAAAGTCTTATTTCCCTTCAGGAAAAGCTGCAGAACCCAATGTACTAAAGTAAATACCTTTAGAGATAGCTGGAGCAGTATTGGCTCACTTAGTCAGAGAAGGTAATATTTACCGTTACCTACCCCTTTCAGAGAATACTTTCCTTGAATTCGGCTCAGTTTTATTGGAGAGCCTATGGAGGAGCTATATATTGCTGTTCCTTTTGGCATAAAATTTATGTAGCAGTTCAAATATTACACTGGGTAACATGACATGTAGGGTGTCTCAAAAGGATTCCCATGAAAAAATGCCATGTTATTACATAGGGTATAAAAACATTACTACTGTTACTTCGTGTCTGGCTGAATTCTACTAATCGATTAATGCTTCTCCAGTGTGGCCCTAACTCGGGCAACATCCCAAGGTTGTCTGGGGAGAATGTTGAGCCTATCGCTTTGACGACTCCGATCTGCCGGAATAGCCACGTTGTTTTATGAGACAGCACGCGGCGGGCCGGAGTCTCAGTAAAATCAAGTGAACAATACCCCGATCAAGCCTTCCTATTCCCCATGTTGGGGGCAGGACTGGCCAGTGTCTGTTTCCATGCCGGGCGAGGGAACTGTCCTTCCCGGGAGGAACAACGAAAGGACCCTTCTTTAAAATTCTCTTTTCAGCAGCCATGGGTAAATCCTCTTTGGGTCATCCAGGTCAAGTATGAAGTTAAAAATGATTATTTGGTTTGGCACTGAGATCTGGTAAGGAGACAGAGGGCCGGCAATTATAGCGACAGGTTAGTTTTGGGTTCGCAGACGCATAGTATAGACCTCAGATATTAAATAAGTAGGGGGCTCATAATAGTCGGTCATTAGGGAAGGTCACTTAGGAATTAGCAAAAATCCTTGTATAGAATCACAAAAGAATTTTTATTGTCCAAAATTAAAGAAACTGATGTGAAGAATCATATTAGTTTTGCCGAGAATTGTCAGCAAGTTGGAAAACCTGGACATTCCATGTAAACCTGCACCTCTCGCAACCCATACTCTGCTGATTGGAGAACCTTTTGTGGGCAGATTTAATTATAGATTGTGTAGGTCCGTAGGCTACCTAAGGTCAAAGTCTGGAAATCAGTATTTATTTACAAATTATGGATAAAGTAAACGGCAGATAATCCTGAAGTCGATCCCAAAAGCGTAGTAATCAATACTAAAGGCTATTCTCAAAGCTTTAAACAAAATTCATTTCTTGTTTTGGCATTCCTAAAAATATACCAAAGTGATCAAGGTAGGCTAACTTCAACTGCCAAAGGCATTTATGGAAGGTATTAACATAGTGAAGAGTGGAATAATTCACAACTTATCCACTTCCTATCAGCCCTCATTCCCAAGGGGCGTCCTTGGAAAAGATTCCACAAACATTAAAAACAATATGAGAAGTTTTTGCATGGCACTTTCCGTACAGATTGGGATGAATCTCTACCGTTGTTGCTTTCTCAGACGAGAGACGTTGCAAGAGTCTACAAGGGTATATATCACGTTTGAGCTGATCATTGGAGCACAATGTACGTAGGTCTCCTCTTCGGGTGTGGGCCAAAGAAGGATGGATGGGAGAAGACGTAAGCTCAGGGTGGTGCACTCTACAAACCCGTCTTCAAGGATGGCAGGTGGTGCACGTGAGTTGGTGTTTACCACGGCTAACCTAAAGTATGAGGGCTCAAAGTAAGATGAAACAGAGGTATGACAGAAGTTTGCACAATTCCGCTCCTTCCATCCGAGGAGACAAGTGTTGGTGCATGAGACCTATAGCCTGGCCACACCTTGAAAGGCTAGATTTAGCGGTGGACGGCTTATTCAGATAGTAAGTAGATTATGGGCTGAATTTAAATTATGTGGTAGTGCATCCCATAGATAAGAACCCAAAAAAAACAAAAACTTTACCACATTATTCAAATCAAGGCTTGCATACACAACCAGATAAAGTCCCAGAATGACTCTGTCCTCCTACCTCTGAGGACGACTCTGACTCTTTGCACTCCTATCTCTGAAATTAATACTAAACTTTCAAATCTGCTCTCTCCTCAAGGATCCTAGCGAGCCCGTAAGAGGGATGATTATCTGTAAATACAGCAACCAATGTAAACTGAGGGGCTTCTACAGTCATATCCTAATATTGTTTTCAGATGTGCCGAAAAAATGTACGTTAGGTTACCTATGTATGGTTAGATGTGGGAAAATCTAAACCCTATTAAACTCTCAACTCTCCCCCTACAGAGCTAATCCTTGAAAAGCAAAGGCTACTTCACAGGAAGTAGAGCATTCTTGTTGAACAAGGATTAGTGGGATGGAGGAGTCATCTAGTCCATGGGGGCTTCACCGGGGGCGTGCATCCTAGTAAAAAAGGCTATGGAGGGTTTCGTATGTGCACAGACAGATTTTCTACCGTAAAGTGAACGAGGTCACAATTACAGAAGCTTACCTCTTCCTCGTCTGGGATGACGTAATTGACTTTGATGGGTAAGGGCTACTTTTGTGTCCAAATTAGGATCTCGCTTTAAAGGTTGACTATCAGGTACCTTTGACAGATAAGGCGAAAGGAAATGCTCTGCTTCGAAATTCCAGTAGTGGTCTTAACAGTATACAGTGTACCTACCCCCTTCGAAATGAAAAATTCCCCTCTTCATTCAGACAACTCGGGCCATGCAGGCTATTAAAGGACTTGAAAATGAACGGCAGCATACCTAGATGATATTGTTGTTTGGTGACATGATATCTTGGGATCAACATCCTACTTTAGACTTAAAAGCTTCTGTTTGAGTACTCTTTAAGAATTCCCAATTAGACAGTTAATTTATGCTAAATCTTCTTTGGGGGCCAGGGGCCATCTTGTCACTTTTCTAGGCCATGAAGTAGGTAGTGGTAATGTTGTGCACCTAAACATGAGCTAAAGTTCTTTTCGATTAAGTAGATTATCAGGTCCTCATGGATATGGAAAGCTCTTCAGACGTTTCGGCTAGGGCAATGATAAGTATTTTACAGAAGTAATTCTGTAGAATTTCTCAGAATATTGTAGCCGCGCTCTTCCTCATGCTGTGTACCAGTCCATAAAAGTTCCACTTTAATTGGACGTCAGATTGTAAACTCGAACAGCTGGCTTTTGTACATAAAGTCAAAAGATTATTGTTGGCTCTGCATCTCACATTCTCTGCTTCTCCAGACTTTCCTCCAAACCTTGTTTTCATTACAGAAGGTTGATGCTTGTGAGTCTGGGTTTGGGGGCGGTATCTATTAACAAATCGGGAAGAGGAGGGGTGGGGGGGATGGGTATTGAGGGAGGTCCTATGGGAGCATACTTTTCAAATAAGTTCGCACGCGACATCAGAGAGTCTTACTCTACCATTGAAAATGAGAGCCCTCACCGGGCGGCTGGTAATGGTCTTTGGAGCATTTCGATGTTTATGTGGGCGGGTCAGACATCGCATGTGGGTCAATGTCTACAGTGATCACAAACCCCGTTAGAGTCTATTCTCCAAGCCATGAAGAATCACAACACAGAGGCTTATGGCGTTGGAGCGGCTCAGGGGCTGGCAGCCCTAACAAAATAAAAAATAATTATATTAGCCGTAGGCGGGCAAAGAAAATGTGTATAGGCAGAGGCTCTTTGTCAAGAGACTAGTTTTAATATTTTATTTAGGTTAGGATGTATTTGTGGTAACCCCGAACGACCCCTTTCAAGCTCTTTTTTTTTATCGCCCTGATGTGGGGGTTTTTTTTTGGGAGTGAGGGGATACGGGCTACTGTCCGCTTGTATTCTTGGACCTAATTATGCCTATGCATGTACTGGCTGTCTCACTCTGAGTTTAGGGGTTTGGCTTTTGGTCACTAGGAAATATGCTAGCTCTACCTAAGAGTTGGATGGTGGAGAGTGATAGGGGCGGTCCATTATATGTGCCATGGGTGCGCACGTTACCACTGGGAGTGGCGAGCCAAAATCCTGAGCTTTTCTGCGGGGGGTGGGGGTGTGGCATGCAAAGAGTAGGGGCGTACTCTTTATTCGGCGCATGTGACACGACCCTCATTTACAGGTAATGATCATCCACCCAACCAGCGAACCAGGTTGCTAATGAGGTTGAATGATGGGAGGGGCCCCATTCGTTTCAAGCTAGTGACCAAGGTTCTACGCCAATAAGAAGGTGGGATTGGCAATGCGGCAGGAGGTTATGTGGATAGATACCTGCTCCTCCTGGACTGCCCTTAGTCATTCCCATTCTATAGCTGGTTGAAGCACTGTCTGCCTGGCATATCTTGTAGGCTTCTATTTCTGCCTTCTTACGCGTGGAGTGGGGCACTATATTTTATCACTGTAGCATAGTGTACGTATTGGGGGGCTGGTGCTAAAGTTGGTGAATGGGATAATATAATCTAAACTTTTTCTAACTGTGTTTTGTTATTTGATTGGCTCCATAAACCAATTACCCCTGGGATAAACAACCCGACCTTAAAAAGAAGACACACGCTAGATAATACCACCTTATACACATCCACCATACACACACCCTCCATCGAACCCTGCCCACCATAACCTGGTCCCCACCCTCTCTACCCATAAATTGAGGTGTTTTATCTTCCCCCATTTAACGCTGTGAAGGTTCTCTGTAACATATTCTAGGTCACAATTTCACCTGCCTTGAAAAGGTGCTGTTAGTGTGGGCAGCAATAATTCCAGTCCTAGATAGAACAATTGACTCTGAAGGATTGTCATCATGGGCTTGGCCTCCACTAGTTTTGAAGAGGTTCTCATTATCCATCGCTGTCATTTTTCTAGACAGATGGATTGATACAAATGTTATGGTCTCTTGAAGAGTGAGATTCTCCGTACATGGATCACTCCCAGTCTTAAAACGTAGGTGTTTCGACTTCTATTTTGTGGCAGAAATTTGTTTTGTACTCTGATGAAGATTAATTTCGGCTCGTGTTTACCATGTCTGAGTATTGAAATTTCTCATCGTTGAACTTCAAATTGTTTTCTGCAGCCCCACTGAAAGATTCGGTTGATGTCCGCGCATGGAGCCTTGCAGTGTCTGCAATGGAATACACAGTCATGCAGATTCCAGGTGTCCATCTGCAAAGGAAGACACGGTGGGGCTGTGGCTGACATCCTCTGTCTATGTCGGATATGAGTGATGAGGAACAAGATGGGAGCGAGTACTGTGGGGCCTTGTGGAACAGACTTTTCACCCGTAGGCTGCCGCTAGACTTTACTCTGTTGTGTTACATACTCTCTGTGTTCTGTTAGTGAAGGAAATTGATAATCCATCGACCGACTTGTTCCTGTTATCCCTTTAACACGCATTTTGTGCGCTATTACCCATGTCACACTTGTCGAAGGCTTTTGCAAAGTCTGTATATATTACATCTGCCATTCTTTTTATCCCAGTGGCATTTAGACCTTGTCGTAGTGATCCAATGAGTTAGACAGACAGGAGCGACCTGTTGCTAAAAGCATGTTGCCCTTGGGTAGTGTAACTGATGTGTTTTGCTAGATGTGTGTGGATCTTGCTTCTTAGGACACCTTTCAAAGATTTTTATGATTGGGATGAGTTAGTGCTATCGGTCTGTAGTTCTTTGCTGTTGCTTTAGGTGGGGGCTGCCCCCTTTGTGGAGTGGGGCTATGTCTGTGTTGTTATTAGTAACTGTGGGACGACCCCCGTGTCCATGGCTCCGCTCTCCATAGGATGAAAACAGGCTCGTGATAGGAGCTTCTAGCAGGTTCTTGATGAACACAAAGTTCCATGAGTCTGGTCCCGGGGGCAGAGTTCATGGGCATGTCATTTATCGCCTGTTTCGAGTCATTTGGCTTCAGATAAACATCGGATAGGCTTCAGTTAACCAAATTTGTGGCTCTCTCATAAAAAATTTCGTTTGATCTTCGACTCCTCAGTCTGGGTTAGCGGGCTTGCTGAAACCCACAACCACTGAGTCATATTGGGGACTTGAGTAGGCTCACGTCATTTCACTTGCTGTCATCTGAGTAGGACCCATCTTGTTAAGTAGCGGGCCCAATACTGGATGTTGTTCTCGACTTTGATATATTGGCATAGGAAAGAAAATACTTTGGGTTTCTTTCGATTTCATTTATGGCTTCTAGTATCTTCCTGCGGCGGATATCACTGACTCCTATAAGATGCGCTTTAGTCTTGAGTTGCGATGGCTTGGCCTATTTCTCTGACGCAGTGTCTCCCTAGCGCATTTCAGTATATTGACGCTCTTTTAGTCCTCATCTGTTATTCTTTTCCCGTCGCCTGTAAAAGGTGAGGCGTGTCTCCTTCTGTTTTAACATCTAGGCTCCTCCTTTCTTAGAGAATAAGCCTGTGCATACATCTATGGGCGCCACCAAGTTAGTCTGTTCTAGGCATATCGTTGGAGTCTGTGTTGGCTTAGTATATCTTCCTCAGCATATATCGGTTAGGACTGGTTTACTTGGTCGACCACTTCATGTTTTTGTTATTGAATTGAATGTTGGTGAATGCTCCCTCGTGACTAGTCTCAATTATGTCGGTCTGGGGCTCCACGCATACATGTCGTGAACCTCCATTATGTTGTGATCTGAGTATATGTTTTTGATATGGTGACATTTCTTATCAGATCAATCATTGTTAGTGAAGATGAGGCTCTAGTGTATTGTCCAGTCTAGTAGGTCTCTATATATTTGGGGCTGGTTTAAATTGCATTTTTGTGCAGAGATTTAAATCTGCGTGTGAGTGTGAAGTTTTCATCAGAGCTGCCTCCTGGTGTTTATTTTACTGCAAACAATATTAATTGCTATATTCCCCATTATAGGTGGCCATAAGATGGAAATCCCCCAGAGAGCAAGATGTATTTGGTGGCAGAAGCTGGAAGATTTTCCAGACAGGTGTCAATTTTTAACAGCTATTCCTGGAATTGCTGGGATGTTGCATCCAAGGCTTGAAGACTACACAGCAATGACAAGGTTTTGGTTCTCGACTTTTAATCGTGCCATAAAACTTCCACTACATCATTTGAGGCATTTAGCATTGCAGTGCAAACAAAGGTGACTCTGGGAATGAACAGGCAAACCCCCCCCCCCCCTTTTGCTCTGTTCACTCTGCACATCAGTATAGGTTATGTAACACCTGGGATTCCAATTCGTGTTCCAGAGTGATCCTTTATGTGGGTCCTGAGTGAAAGCCGCAAACATTGGCTTTTGCCTCTGGGCAAGCAGTCACACGGATGAAAGGTATTTGTGTTGTTTGTTTGCTGGCTTTAGACCCTGTATATTGCAAAGAAAATGTCATCGGACTGGTGGTATTGGTGTGGTCTGGGGGGGGGAGATTTTTTTTCCGGCATTAGTATCTGTATCTGTTGGTTTGGAGTGGAGGCCATCGGACTGTGGTTCCACTCCAGGAATGACTGGATTTGGTGTAGTCGATTTCTGCATTTCCTGCCAGTTTTTTTTCCTTCCTGGCACTAAAAAAACCTGTCCCTCTTGAGTGGCTGTGGCTACCCAAGGTTTTCCATGGCCTGGATGTTTTGTATCTTTTTGTACCCTTTAGATGGTGTTGCCTGGCATTTTAAGTTATAGCACAGTCTTTCCTGTACTGAAGAGGTACACAGTTCAGGGTGAAAAAGCTTACAGGAAGGGAGTTTGCATTTTCCTGTTGTCATATTGGCATGGCATTTTCTAGGGTGGTCGTAGTTGCACGTCCCGTCTGTTTTTCCAGATTTCCCATGTCTGCAGATACCAAGTGCATAGTATGTGCACAGGCTTGGTTTCCGTTTGCCTTGGGTTTCTGTGACTGTATTCCCTGTTGGTGCATGTTTCCCTGTCTTATTCCTATCCTCCCTAGCACCAACAATGGAGCTCCCACCAGTTGTTTTTGGTAATATATCCTCACTATATCTAGTGGAATCCTCTTGTTTTCTATTTCCTGTGGTATTTCTAGTTTGCAATATTGGTTTTATCTTATCTTTGACTACACTTGTTTCCCCACTACGGCTCCTGTCCCCTATGAGGTCATTTATATGTATTCCTTCCTGCGTATAATTCCCGACTACCTGGATAAATTCTCCAGCTTCACCATTACTGTCTCCCAGGACAGCACCTCCAGCTTCACCATTACTGTCTCCCAGGACAACACCTCCAGCTTCACCATTACTGTCTCCCAGGACAGCACCTCCAGCTTCACCATTACTGTCTCCAGGACAGCACCTCCAGCTTCACATTACTGTCTCCGACAGCACTCCAGCTTCCATTCTATCTCCAGGACAGCACTATCAGCCCCACATTTACTGACTACCAGGACATCACCTCCAGCTTTACAGTTTCTGACTACATGGCCAGTATCAAGGGCAGTACCATTCAGCCCAGACTTTTTATGTTCCCATCTGTTGTAGAAAAGCTTCCAGGTTGTCTATGAAAGCATGCTTTGATGTTATCCTCTTTTAATACCCTTGTGATTTTAGTCCACAGATTTATCTCATTTGGGCATACCAAAAACACTTCCCTGTTTTAAATACTGCTTGTAGCTAGTTCTTGGATATCTGCACAAGGGGCGTGACACCAATTTCCACAAAAATGACAATTTATCCATGTGGAAGCCCGTTTGTTTGATTGACTGCAGACTATACAGAGTTCATAATGATTTGAGTGGTTGATTTTACTGTAATTCTACTTGCAACCTTCTTGATTTCTCTATTTTTAATAACATCCTTTATGAAGCTCTAGCTATTTGTATTTTCTATTTCTAACTAATTGGACAGCTTACCGTGTCACGTTCTGATTGATATTTTTTCGTTTGTGTTTGATTAAGGGCGCCTACAAACCCCATCCATTTACAAGTATGCTTTTATTGTCAGAACGAATCCGTTTGAAACCAGTCAGGGTTCGGACGATCTAGGTTCGGACCAGTCGAGGTCGGACCAGCTCGATCTGATCTGATAAGTGTGAGTCACTTAATTTAAAAACATTACTAGTCGGTGATTTGGGCTAACCCATGAGAGGATCTACTTGAAATTATCCTGCCAGCGTGTAATATGTGTTTAGATTGATACTATAGGATAACTTGCGTCGTTGATAGATGCCGGTGATTTTTGCAGCTCCTACGTGACGAACGGTCGAGCCTTCAACCCTTGTTTATCTCATTCGCTGTTTCTAGCTTTTATAGTTTTTTTTTTCGTCTCCACCACAATAAATGCGATTATTATCCTTACCACTATAGTTGACTGGTGGAATTTTTGAGGAAGGACGCTTTTTCTGTAGTTATTAAATTGCTTTCTCGTTGTGGATATTGCGACCGCTGGTAACTACAGGTTTATTTGATAATTCACTGGATTCGTCTGGTATTTGCAAGGAAAATAGAAAACTAATGAAAGTCACTCCACTCCACTAAGTACCATTTATTTCTGGTTAGTTGATTCTACAAAACTCGTATTCTGCTATTCACTGGTATCACTAGATTATATGCCGAGTACACTAGCAGTCAAGGTAGATTATTAAAACAGCTGGACCTCTGTGGTTAAGTTTTCTGGCGACTTCTGGCACCTCCTCTATAGGCTTATCCACTTCATTTACCAATTTCACCTGTTTTCAAATGACACTTTAGGCCTTTAACATATGGTTGCATGCATTGTTGTACATTCAGTCGAATGGGAGTATTATGATAGGTAGTGAATTTAAAAAATAACAATGTTAGATTGCGGGTCTTAGAGTTGAACTTTTTGTGTGATATAATCGTGAGATAACATTAAGATATACCAATTTTTTAGGTTCAGTTTATTCTGTATTTATTTGGTTTTGGGTGATGATAAGTGATCTTTTGAGAAGAGACTTGAATTTTATAAACAGGTAGTGTTTCTTTTATATTTTACTAGGTAATGAATTCCAGATTTTAGGGCCTTTTATGTGCATTGAGTTTTTGCATAGCGTGAGATGGGATACACGAGGAACATCTAAGAGTGATCTGTGCCTTGTGGTATGGTCATGGTTTCTGTGTGAGGTTGGAAAGGAGATGGTTTGAGGGGAGGGTTAATACAAGAGTGATGGGGTGGTTCTATGTATGTAAGAGGGCGTAATAGTATGGATGTTGTTTTGTATGGTGTGTAGGGTTTTGTGTATTGAATTTTGGTGGAGTGTGCTGCCCTGTGGTGAGAAGAATTTGTTATCATTCTAACGCTCAGGCCATTTTGTTGGGTTAATTAGTGAGGTCTGAGATGGTTTATTGTTGTTGAGCCCATGCAACAAATTCCTATAGGTGAGTAGGGGTAAATAAGAGAGTGATATAGGGCCAGTGAGGGTGAATGTGGGAAAATAAGTGTACCGTATCTTCGATAGTATGCCTACAGTCTGGAAATTTTCTTAGAAATTTGTTGTTTATGTGTATTAAATTTGAGGTCTATTATTCAAGGTGGATTCCTAAGAATTTTCTCTCTGTTAGCTTTGTGATAGGTGATCCGTTTATCATTATGTTAAGAGGACATCTGTAGCCTCTGTTTACCATAACGAATGAAGTAGGTTTTGTCATCTGTGTGTGAGGTAAACTGTTGAGGTAACTGTGTGAGGCAACTGTTGTGAGGTTACTGCTTTTGAGGTAACTGTGTTAGGTAACTGTGTGAGGTGACTGTGTGAGGTAACTGTGTGATGAGTAACTGTGTGAGGTAACTGTGTCGAGGTAACTTGTGTGAGGTAACTTCGTGAGGCACTGGGTGAGGTAACTGTGTGAGGTAACTGTGTGAGGGTAACTGTTGTGAGGTAAACTGTTTGAGGTAACTGTGTGAGGCAACTGTGTGTGAGGTAAATGTGTGAGGTAACAGTGTGAGGTTAACTGTGTGTGGGGGGCTATACTGTGTGTAGGTAATGTGTGAGGTAACGGTGTGAGGTCTCTGGTGTGAGGTAACTGGGTGAGGAGAACTGTTTGAGGTAACTGTTTGAGGTAAACTGTGTGAGGCACTGTGGTGGAGGTTAACTGTTGTGAGGTAAACTTGTGTTAGGTAACTGTTGGGAGGGTAACTGTGTGAGGTAACTGTGTGAGGTAACATGTTTGAGTGTAACTGAGGTGAGGCAACTGTGTGAGGTTACTGTGTGAGTAACTGTGTTAGGTAACTGTGTGAGGTGACTGTGTGTGGGTAACTGGGGTGAGGTAACTGTGTGAGGTAACTGTGTGAGGTAAACTGTGTGAGGCAACGGTGTGTGGCTTCTGTGTGAGGTAACTGTGTGAGCGGTAACTGTGGGAGGTAACTGTTGTTGAGGTAACTGTTTGTGGTAAACTGTTGTGAGGCAACTGTGTGAGGTAACTGTGTGAGGTAATCCTGTGTGAGGTAACTGTGTGAGGTAACTGTGTGAGGTAACTGTGTGAGGTATATACTGTGTGAGGTCTCTGTGTGGAGGTAACGTGTGAGGTAACATGTGTGAGGGTTACTGTTTGAGGTACTGTGTGAGGCAACTGTTTTTGAGGTAACTGTGGTGAGGTATACTGTTTTAGGTAACTGTGTGTGGTTTAACCTGTGTGAGGTAACTGTGTAGTAACTGTTTGAGGTAAACTGTGTGAGGCATACTGTGTGAGGTTACTTTGTGAGGTAACTGGGTGAAGGTAAAACTGTGTCTGGTTATACTGTTGTGAGGTATCTGTCGTGATGGCAACGTGTGTAGGGTAACTGTGTGAGGCATACCTGTGTGAGGTTAAATGTGTGAGGTTAACTGTAGAGGAACATGTGTGAGGTAACTTGTAAGGATTAACTGTGTGAGGTAACTGTGTGAGGTAAAACTGTGTGAGGTAACTGTGTGATGGTAACTGTGTGAGTAACTGTGTGAGGTAAAGGTGTGAGGCTTCTGTGTGAGGTATACTGCGTGAGGCTTCTGTTGTGGTATCTGTGTGTAGGGAACTGTGTGAGGTAACTGTGTACGAGGTAACTGTGTTGAGGCTTCTCTGTGAGGTAACTGTTGTGAGGTTCTGTGTGTTGGGGGTTCTGTGTGAGGTAACTGTTGATGGTTAACTGTGTGAGGTAAAACTGGTGAGGTTAAACTGTGTGAGGTAACTGTTGTGAGGCTTCTGTGTTGAGGTAAACTGTGTGAGGTTAGCTGTGTGAGGCTTCTTGTGTGAGGTAACTGTGTGAGGTAAACTGTTTGAGGCTTCTGGTGAGGTAAACTGTGTGAGGTATACTGCTGGGATGGTAACTGTGAGTGGTACTGTGTGAGGTAACTGTGTGAGGCAACTGTGTGAAGGTAACTGTGTGAGGTAACTGTGTGAGGTAACTGTGTGAGGGCAACTGTGGGAGGCATCTATGTGAGGTAACTGTGTGAGGTAACTGTGTGAGGTAACTGTGTGAGGTAAACTGTGTGAGTAACTGTGTGAGGTAACTGTGTGTGGTAACTGTGTGAGGTAACTGTGTGATGGGTAACTGTTGTGGCAAACCTGTGTGGGCTTCAATGTGAGGGAACTGTTGTGATGGTAACTGTGTGAGGTAATGTGTGTGGTAACTGTGTGAGGTAGCTGTGTGAGGTAACTGTGTGAGGTAAACTGTGTGAAGGTAACTGTGTGAGGTAACGTGTGTGGTCGTAACTGTGTGAGGTAACTGTGTGAGGTTACTGTTGCGGGGAAACTGTTGTGAGGTAACTGTGTGAGGCAACTGTGTGAGATCTGTGTGAGGTAACTGTGTGAGGTAAAACTGGCGTGAGGTAACTCTGTGAGGTAGCTGTGTGAGGTAATCTGTGTTGAGGTAACTGTGTGAAGGTAAAACTGTGTGAGTAACTGTGTGAGAGCGTAACTGTGCGGGTATACTGTGTGAGGTAACTGTTGTGAGGCAAACTGTGTGAGGCATCTGTCGTGAGGGTAAACTGTGTGAGGTAAACTGGTGTGAGGTAACTGTGTGAGGTATAACTGTGTGAGGCAATCTGTGTGAGGTAACTGTGTTGAGGTAACTGTGTGAGGTAACTGTGTGAGGTAACTGTTTGTGAGGTAACTGTTGTGAGGTAACGGTGTGAGGTAACTGTGTGAGGTGACTGTGTGAGGCCAACTGTGTGTGGTAAATACTGTTGTGAGGGTACTGTGTGGAGGTATAACTGCGTGAGGTAACTGTGTGTGGTAAACTGTGTGAGGTAACTGTGTGAGGTAACTGTTGTGAGGTAAACGGTGTGAGGTATCTGTGTGAGGATAACTGTGTGAGGTATAACTGTTGTGAGGTAAACTGTGTGAGGCTTCTGTGTGAGGTATCAGTGTGAGGTAACTGTGTGAGGTAACTGTGTGAGGTAACTGTTTGAGTTAACTGGGTGAGGCAACTGTGTGAGGTAAATTCTGTTTGAAGATTAATGTGGTGTTGGAGGTAACTGTGTGTAGGTAAACTGTGTGAGGTACTGTGTGGTGTAACTGTGATGAGGGGTCTCTGTGTGAGGTATACTGTGTGAGGCAACTGTGTGTGGTAACTGTGTGGAGGTAACTGTTTCGATGTAACTGTGTGAGCACTGTGTGAGGTTACTGTGTGAGGTAACTGTGTTAGCGTAACTGTGTGAGGTGACTGTGTGAGGGTAACTGTGTGTAGGTACTGTGTGAGGTAACTGTGTGTGGTAACTGTGTGAGGTAACTGTGTGACGGTAAATGTGGAGGTAACTGTGTGAGGCAATGTGTGAGGTTTACTGTGTGTCCGTAAACTGGGTGAGGTTACTGTGTCAGGTAACTGTGTGAGGTAACTGTGTGTGCAAATGTGTGAGGTACTGTGTGAGGCAACATGCGTGGTGGTAAAAACTGTGTGATGGTAACTGTGTGAGGTAAAACTGTGTGAGGTAACTTTGTCAGGTAACTGTGTGAGGTAACTGTGTGAGGTAATCTGCGTGAGGTAACTGTGTAGGTCTAACTGTGTGAGGGTATCTGTGGTGAGGCTTCTGTGTGAGTAACAATGTGTCAAGGTAAATGTGTGAGGTAACTGTGTGAGGTCTTCGGTTGTGAGGTAACTGCGTTGAGGGGGCTTCTTGTGTGTGAGTAACTGTGTGTGGTAAACTGTGTGAGGTATCTGTGTGGGAACTGTGTGAGGCTTCTGTGTGAGGTAAACTGTGTTCGTGAGGCTTCATGTGTGTGGTAACTGTGTTGAGGTAACTGTGTGAGGTAACTGTGTGAGGTAACTGTGTGAGGTAACTGTGGGAGGATAACTGTGGAGGGGTAAACTGTTGAGGCTTCTGTGTGAGTGTAACTGTTTGACGTAACTGTTGTTGAGGCTTCTGGTGAGGTAACTGTGTGAGGTAACTGTGTTGGAGGTAAACTGTGTGAGGTAACTGTAGTGTGGTAACTGTTGTGAGGCTCTGTGTGAGGGTAACTGTGCTGAGGTAACTGTGTGGGCTTCTGTGTGAGGTAAACTGTGTGAGGTAACTGTGTGAGGTAACTGTTGTGTGGGTAACTGTGTTGAGGTATAATTGTGTGAGGCTTCTGGGTGAGGTAAACGTTTGAGGTTAATGTTGTGAGGCAAACTCGTGTGAGGGTAACTGTGTGAGGTGAAACTGTGTGAGGGAACTGTGTGAGGGTAACTGTGTGAGGTTACTGTGTGAGGTAAACTGTTGTGAGGTTAACTGTGTGAGGCAACTGTTGTGAGGTAACGTGTGATGGTAACTGTGTGAGGTAACTGTGTGAGGTTACTGTGTGATGAAGTTAACTGTGTGAGGCTTCTTCGTGTGAGTAACTGTGTTAGGCTAACTGTTGTGAGGTAACTGTGTGAGGTAAACTGTTTTGTGAGGTAACTGTGTTAGGTAAACTGTGTGGAGGTAAAACTGTGTGAGGAACTGTGTGAGGTAAACTGTGTGAGGTGTAACTGTGTGAGGTAAACTGTGGTGATGGGTAACTGTGTGAGGTAACTGTGTGAGGCAAGGTGTGAGGTAACTGTGTGAGGTAAATGTGTGAGGTAAACTGTGTGAGGCAACTGTGTGAGGTAACTGTGTGAGGTAACTGTGTGAAGGCAACTGTGTGAAGGTAACTGTGTGAGGGAACTGTGTGAGGTAAAACTGTGTGAGGTAACAGTGAGTGGTAATCTGTGTGTGGTAACTCGTGTGGGCTTCTGTCGTGAGGTAACTGTGTGAGGTACTGTGTGTGGTAACTGTGTGAGGTAAACTGTGTGAGGTAACTGGTGAGGCTTTGTGTGAGGTAACTGTGTTGTGGTAACTGTGTGAGGTACTGTGTGAGGTACTGTGTGTTGGTATATGTGTGTGAGGTAACTGTGTGAGGTTTAACTGTGTGAAGGTAACTGGGTGAGGTAACTGTGTGAGGCAACGGTGTGAGGTAACTGTGTGAGGTAAAACTGTGTGTAGGGTTAACTGTGTGTGGTAACCTGTGTGAGGTAAACTGTGAGAGGTTAATGTTGTGAGGCAATGTGTGAGGGTAAAAAACTGTGTGAGGTAAATGTGTGATGGTAACTGTGTGAGGTTACTGTGGTGATGTTAACTGTGTGAGGTAACTGTGTGAGGTAAACTGTGTGAGGTATCTGTGTGACAGGCAAACTGTTTTGTGTAGGTAACTGTGTGAGGTAAACTGTGTGAGGTAACTGTGTGAGGTAACTGTGTGAGGTAACTGTGTGAGGTAACTGTGAGGCATCATTCGCTGGCCTAATGCACGGTAGGAGTGAGGGTTGTGCTCTGCACCTTTCTTGCTGTGTTTAGGCGGCTCCTTGTCAGGTTCTGGCGGCCCGTGGTGTCATGTGGTGCTGTTACAGCCTCTGCTGACAATATAGGCGTAGTGCGGTTGTCAAAATGGTGGTTAGTATGAGAATGACCGGATGAATACTGTCGGCATAGAGGCTACTTCGAGGAACGATTACGCCTAGATTCTGTGCAAGTTTCATTGCATAAGATTAACAGGGAGACGTATGGCATACATGATGGTTGACTTATATGCGGTTGCATTAAATGGAGCCCAGACCATATGAACTGCTACTCTGTAAATGGTTCTCAGTTCACCACCCAACATCTGGTAGCACAGACTTCAAAACTGCACCTAGTAATGTTCTCAATACCTCATAAGCTATGTATCTTCGCATGTAACTGCACCTATGTATTGTTCTCAAAACGACCCACACTATGTAGCCCAGTCCTTTGAACTGCACTCTGTAATGTTTGTTATTACAAATCCAAACATATGTAGAACCAGGACGTGAACTGCACCTCTGTAATGTTTCATAACATCATCTCACTATGTAGCCCAGACGATGTTACTGCACCTCTGTAATTTTCTCAATACCTCTGACACTATGTGTCCAGATCTTCAACTGCACCTCTGTATTGTTCTCATACCACCCATGCTATGTAGCCTGACCATTGAACTGCCACCATCTGGAATGTTCTCAAATGCTCTCACACTATGTAGTTCTGACGTGCATTTGCACTCTGTAATGTTCTCAGTACCACCGACACTGAAGAGCTGACTTTGTATCTGAACCTCTGTAATGTTCCACAATACCAAATGAAATATGTAACCAGACCTCTGAGGCTGCACATTCTATTTGGGTAACGTTCTCAATACGACCCACTCTTTGTAGCAAAGTCTTAGGAGCTGCGCTTCCTCTGTAATGTTTCTATACCCACTATACACTGTGTAGCCCGGTCGTTGACTGCACCTCTGTTATTGTTATCAATACGACCCCACACTGAAGCACAGTCTTTGAACTGCACCTCTGTAATGTCTTATGATTTCACACTTACACTATGTAGCCCAGACCCTTGAGCTGCACCTCTGTAATGTTCTCAATATCGCTCACACTATGTAGCCCAGATGTTGAACTGCACCTCTGTAATGTTCATCAGTACCATCCAGACTGTTAGGCCGAGACCTTGAGACTGCACCTCTGTAATGTTCTCAATATCTCCCACCTATATGTGCCCAGGACCCTTGGACTAGCACATCTGTAATGTTCTCAATACCAACCTCACCTTGTAGCCCAGACCTTGAACTGCACCTCTGTAATGTTCTCAATACCACAAATACTATGTAGCTTAGACCTTGAAATGCACCTCTGTAATGTTCTCAAGAATACCACCTCAACCATGTAGCCCAGGGACCTTGAAAACTGCACCTCTGTATGTTCTCAATACCACCTCACCTTGTTGCCCTGTCTTGACTGCACCTCTGTAATGTTCTCATTACCACCCTCACCTTGTAGCCCAGACCTTGAACTGCACCTCTGTAATGTTCTCAATACCACCCTCACCATGTAGCCCAGACCTTGATACTGCCACCTCTGTGAATGTTTCAATACCCACTCAACACTATGTAACCCAGACTTTTACTGCACCTCTGTAAATGTTCTCAGTGCCACCCTCACATGTAGCCCTAGACTTGGAACTGCACTCTGTTATGTTTTCTATTACCACTTTACTAGTAGACCAGACGTTGCGTCTGCACCTCTGCATTGTTCCAGTACCACCACACTCCTAGCACAGACTTTAAAACTGCACCTCTGTAAAGTTGTCAATACCACTGACTCTTATGTAACCCACAGCATGAAATGCCACATTGTATTGTTCTCAATTACCAGTCTCACTATGCAGCCAAGACCTTTCCTGCATTTCCTGTAATGTTTCATTACCAACCTACCTTGTAGCCCAGGACCTGGAACTGCACATTTGTTATGATCTCAATACCACTCACAATATTTAGCTACAGACCGTGAAACCTGCTCCTCCAGTATTGTTCTCAATACCACCCACACCTTGTAGCCCAGACCTTGATACTTGCACTCTGTAATGTTCTCAATACCACCCTCACCATGTAGCCCAGACCTTGAACTGCACCTCAGTAATGTTCTCAATACCACCCTCACCATGTAGCCCAGACCTTGAACTGCACCTCCTGTAATGTTTGTATTACAATCCACACTTATAGCCCAGACCTTGAACCTGCCACTTTTGTATGATTCTCAATACCTTCTCATATTTAGCTACTGACCTTGAACTGCTCATCACATATTGTTCTCGATACTGTAACACCTCCACCCATGGAGCCCAGACCATGAACTGCACCTCTGTAAGTTTGTAATACAATACCACACTAAGTAGTCCCAGACCTTGAACTGCACCTTCTGTATGTTCTCAATGCACCTTTCACACTATGTAGCCCAGACGATGAACTGAACCTCTGTATTGTTCTTAAATACCTCTCACCACTATGTAGCCCTGTTCGATGAACTGCAACTCTGTAATGTTCCTAAATACCTCTCACACTATGTAGCCCAGACGATGAAACTGCACCTCTACAATGTTCTCAGTACCATCCCACTACTCTAGAACAGTACTTTGAACTGCACCTCATAATGTTATCAATACCACTTACACTATGTAACCCACAGCATGAACTGCACCTATGTAATGTTTTCAATACCTTCACACTATGCAGCCACAGACCTTTCAACAGCTCCTCGTAATGTTCCTCTATACAATACGAAACACTATGTTGCCGAAACCTTGAACTGCTCCTCTGTAATGTTCTTCAATACTACACCATGCTATGCAGCCTTGTTCTTGATCTGCTACCTCAGTATTGTTGCTCGAATAACCACCCATGCTATGTAGCCTAGACCTTGAACTGCACCTCTGTAATGTTCTCAATGCCTATCACACTATGTAGCCAAGACCTTGAACTGCACCTCTGTAATTTTCTCAATACCATTCACACTATGTGGCCCAGACATTCAATGGACCTCGTATGGATATCAGTACCAATGCACTCTATGTAGCTACACCTTGAACTGCACCTCTGTAATGTTCTCAATACCACCCATGCAATGTAGCCTAGACCTTGAACTGCACCTCTGTAATGTTCTCAATGCATGTCACACTATGTAGATCAGACGTTCAACTGCACCTCTGTTATGTTCTCAAAACCATCCACACTGTAGAACAGACTTTGAAATGCACCTATGTAATTTTCTCAATTCCACTTACACTATGTAGCCCAGACCATGAACTGCACCTCTGTAACATTATCAATACCACCCACACTATGTAGCCCAGTCCTAGAACTGCACCTCTGTAATATTCTCAATACCACTCACACTATGGGAGCCCAGACTTGAACTGACACCTCTGTAATGTCCTCAATACCATTCACACTATGTAGCCCAGTCGTTGAACTGCACCTCTGTAATGTTCTCAATACCACCCACACTGTAGCAAGACTTTCAAACTGCACCTATGTAATGTTTCTCAATACCACTTTCGATATGAACCCGAGCATTAACTGCACCTTTGTAATGTTTATTCAATTTCCACTCACACTATGTAGAACTGACCGTGAACTCGCAACTCTGTTAGTTTCTCAATACCACTTCACAATATGAAGCCCAGTCCTTGATCTGCACATCTGTATGTTATTCAATAACGCTCACACTATGTAGCCTAGACCTTGAAAACTGCACATGGAGTTTCCTGGAGAGAGTTGCCGGGGGTTCAACGCCCCCGCGGCCCGTCTGTGACCAATCTCATGGTGTGGATCGAGCCTGATCAACCAGGGTTTGATGGCTGGCTGCACGCAAACCAAAGTACGAGCCACAAGCCCGGCTGACAGGAACTGGACTTTAGGTGCTTTTCCAGTGCCAGCTTGAAGACTGCCAGGGCATCTGTTGGTAATCAACCTTATGTGTGTTTACTGGGAGGCAGCTGAACACAGTCTCGGGCCCTGAACTTATTTTATGGGTTCTCTTAACGTGATTGTGGAACACCCCTGCTTTTCATTGGGGGGATGGTTGCATCGTCTGCCAGTCTTTTGCTTTTCGTAGTGAGTGATTTTCGTGTTTGCAAGTTCGGTTATAGTCCTCTAGATTTTCAAGGTTGTATATTATCAGGTATCTCTCCCTCCTGCGTTCCAGGGAATACAGGTTTAGGAACCTAAGCCGCTCACCAGTAATTGAGGTGTTTTATCTATGTTATGCGGGCCGTGTGAAGTTCTCTGTACATTTGCTAGGTCGGCAATTTCACCTGCCTTGAAAGGTGATGTTAGTGTGTGCAGCAATTTTCCAGACATAGATAGAAACTATGTGACCTGAAGAGTGTCAATCTTGGGCGTGGCCTCCCTTGTTTTGAAGGTTCCATTATCATCTGTCATTTTTTCTAGCAGATGGATTGATACAATGTTATGCGTTCCATGAAGGTGAGATCCTCCGACCATGAATCACTCCAGGTTGTTTACGCTCTATTCTTGGTTGCCAGAATTTAGTTTTGTACTCTGATGAAGATTTTAATTTACCTCATGTTTCTTACCATAATCTGAGTAAATGAAATTTCTCTTCGATTGAACTTTTCATATTGTTTTCTGAGCCACTGAAAGATTTGGTTTTGATGCGCTTGAGGCCTTGCATGTGTCTGACAATGGTAAGACTTTGTCATGGAGATTCGGGGATGTCATCTGCAAAGGAAGACACGGTGCTGTGGCTCTGGACATCCTTGTCTATGTCGGATTTGGGATGAGGAACAAGATGGTGAAGCGTGTAATGGGCCTTGTGGAAACAGTGCTTTTCACCGTAGCTGCCTCGGACTTTACTCTGTTGACGAATACTCTCTGGTTATGTTAGTGAGGAAATTTAGATAACATTGACCCGAATTTTCCTGTTATTCCTTTAGCACGCATTTTTGTGCGCTATTACGCCTATGGGTCACACCTTGTTCGAAGGCTTTTGCCAAAGTCTGTATATATTTACTTCTGCATTTCTTTTGTCTCTCTAGGTGCATTTAGGACTGTCCGTAGTCCTAGTGATACAATAGTTGGACAGGGAAAGGAGCGACCTGTTCGAAACACATGTTGACTGGGTTGTGTAACTGATGGGTTTCTAGATGGTGTGGATCTTGCTCTTAGGACCCTTTCAAAGATTTTTATGATATGGGTTGGTTAGTTGTATTCGGTCTGTAGTTTCTTTGCTGTTGCTTTTACGCCACCTTCTGTGGAGTGGGGCTATTATGTCTGTTGTTTTTAGTAACTGTGGGACGGACACCCCGTGTCATGCTCCCCTCTCCAGGATGGAAATGGCTCGTGATAGGGGGATTCTTGCAGTTATTGATGAACAACAGAGGTTCCATGAGTCTGGCCCTGGGCGCAGAGTGATAACGGCATGTCATTTATTGGCTGTTTCGAAGTCATTTGGCGTCAGGATAATATCGGATTGGCTTGTGTTTAATCAAATTTTTGTGGCTCTTCAATAAAAAAATATTTTGATCTTCGACTATCAGTCTGGTTTCGGCTTGCTAAAATGAGTGATACTGGGACTTGAGTAGTCACTCATTTCCTTGCTGTTCATCTGGTTGGACCCATCTTGTTTAAGTAGGGGCCCAAGTACTGGACTTGATCTCGATTTTGATTTGGCATAGGAGAAGAAATACTTTGGGTTTCTTTCGATTTCTTTCCTGGCTTTTAGTTCTTCCCGCGATTCCTGACTCCTAAAGGATTCTTGTAGCTAAGTTCGATGGTTTGCTATTTCTATGGACCAGTGTCTCCCTACGCATTTCATATATATGACCTCTTTTGCCACGCTCTGTTATTCTTTTCCATCGCCTGTAAAGGGAGCGCTGTTCTCTTTCTATTTTACATCTAATCCCTCCTTTTCTTAGAGGAATAAGCCCTTGTGCAAGCATCTTGTGCCACCGAGTTAATCTGTTCTAGGCATAAGTTGGGGTCTGTGTTGCTTTTGAATTTCTTCCCAGCTTATGAGCGGTTAGGAATGGTTTACTTGGTTCCCCACCTTTTTTGTTTTTGTTATTGAGGTTGAATTTGGTGATTGCTCCTCGTGACTTGTCTCATTAATTGTCTGTCTGGGGGCTCCACGGCATTCATGTCTGATACCTCATTATGTTGTTGATCTGGTATGTTGTTTTTGATATGGTGACATTTTTAGTAGATCTATCATTGTTAGTGAAGATGAGGTCTAGTGTATTCTCCCTGTCTAGTTAGGCTCTATTATTTGCTGAGTTTAAATTGAATTTTGTGCAGAGATTTAAAAGCTACGTCTGAGTGTGAGGTTTCATCTGAGCTGCTCCTGGTCGTTATTACTGCAACATTATTTTTTGCTATATTCTCCATTTTAGGTGCCTTAAGTTGAAGATCCCCCGGAGCAAAGATGTTGGGTGCAGGAAGCTGGAAGATTTCCAGACAGATGGTCCAATTTGTAACAGCTGTTCCTGGAATTGCATGGGATTTGCATCCGGAGGCTTGTAGAACTTCCATCAATGACTAGGTTTAGGTTCTCGACCTTTACTGCTTAAAAATTCCACTAAATCTATTTGAGGCATTTAAGCTATTCTGTGCAAAACAAGTGACTGCTATGTAAGGCCAATCCCCTCCCCCCTTTTGCTGTTTCACTGGTGTGTCACATCTGTATAGGTTGTAATGATGGGATCATATCTCGTTGGTCAAGTGATCCTTTATGTGGGTTCTCAGTGAAAGCCGCGAACATTGCCTTTGCCTCTGCAAGCAGTCCACGGATTGAAAGGTTATTTTGTTGTTGTTGTGGCTTTAGACCCGTGTTTATTTGCATAGAAGAATGTTATCGGACTGAGTAATGTTCTGATAAACACACACTGTGTAAGCCAAGACCTTGAAACTTAGCACTGTGTAATATTCTCAATACCGCGCATAGTATGTAGCCTAATCCTTTAACTGCCACCTCTGCCCCCTATATCTTGTCTGTATGTACCTACTCACACTATCGTTGCCGAGGACCTTGAACTGCTCCTTCTGTAATGCCTCGTTCCACTCACATATGTAGCCATGGACTTTGAGCTGCACCTCTGTAATCTTCTCAATACCACTATCACTATGTAGCCACCGAACTTGAACTGCACTCTGTTTATTCTCAGTGCCACTCCACACTAAGTAGCCAAGACCTGAACTGTACCTAAAGTGAATGTTCTCAATACCACCCACTATGTTGCCCAGACCTTGAACTGCACCTCTGTAATTTTCCAATACCATTCACACTATGTAGCCTGACCTTTGAGCTGCACTCTGTAATGTTTCTCAATACCACTCTACACTGTATAGACCAAAACGTTGAACTGCAACTCTGTAATGTTCTCAGTACCACCCACACTGTAGCACAGACTTTGAACTGCACCTCTGTAATGTTCTCAATACCACTCACACTATGCAGCCCAGACTTTGAACTGCACCTCTGTAATGTTCTCAATACCACCCTCACCATGTAGCCCAGACCTTGGAACTGCACCCTCTGTTAATGTTCTCAATACCACCCTCACAATGTAGCCCAGTCCATGAAACGGCAACCTCTGGATTGTTCTCAATACCACCTCACATTTGTTGCCCAGAACTTGAACATGAACCTCTGTAATGTTTCAATACCCACCCTCTCCATGTAGCAGACCTTGATACTGCACATCTGTAATGTTCTTCAATTCCACCATCACCATGTAGCCCAGACCTTGAACTGCACCTCTGTAATGTTCTCAATACCACCCTCACCATGTAGCCCAGACCTTGAACTGCACCTCTGTAATGTTCTCAATACCACCCTCACCATGTAGCCCAGACCTTGAACTGCACCTCTGTAATGTTCTCAATACCACCCTCACCATGTAGCCCAGACCTTGATTGCACCTCTGTATGGTTCTAATTATCACCTCAAACCATGTAGCACAGACCTTTGTAAACTGCACCCACTGTAATGTTCTCAATACCATCAATACCATGTAGCCCAAGACCTTGAACTGCACCTCTGTAAGGTTATGAATTCACTCACACTAGGTAGAACAGTCCGTGAAATGCAACCTCTGTATTGTTCTCAATAACAACCCTCACCATGTAGCCCAGTCCGTGACTGACAACTCTGTATTGTTATGATTACACTCTCCACTATGTAGAAATCAGACGTTGAACTGCTCCTCTGTAATCGTTCGAATGCACCATCAACCATGTAGCCCAGACCTTGAACTGAACCTCGTAATGTTATGTATACCACTCACACTATGTAGAACAGACCTTGAATAAAAAAAACTGCACCTTCTTTTGTAATGTTCTCAATGCCACCCTCACATGAAGACCTGACCTTGAACTGCACCTCGTAATGTTCTCTATTCCTCTCACCATGTAGCCCAGACCGTGAACTCGCACATCGGTAATGTTCTCAATACCACCCTCACCATGTAGCCCAGACCTTGAACTGCACCTCTGTAATGTTCTACAATACCACCCACCATGTAGCCCAGACCTTGAAACTGGCACCTCTGTATGTTCTCAAGACACCTCACCTTGTAGCCCAGACCTTGAACTGAACCGCTGTATGGTCTCAATACCACCCTCACCATGTAGCCCAGACCTTGAACTGCACCTCAGTAATGTTCTCAATACCACCCTCACCATGTAGCCCAGACCTTGAACTGCACCTCTGTAATGTTCTCAATACCACCCTCCTCCATGTAGCCCAGACCCCTTGAAACTGAACCTCTGTATTGTTCTAAATTACCACCCTACCATGTTGCCCCGACCTTGAAACTGCACCTCTGTAATGTTCTCAATACCACCTTCACCATGTTTAGGCCCAGACCTTGACTGCACCTCTGTTTGTTTCAATCCACCCTCTCCATGTAGCCAAGACACTTGAATGCACCCTCTGTAATGTTCTCAATACCACCCTCACCATGTAGCCCAGACCTTGAACTGCACCTCTGTAATGTTGCACCTCTGTAATGTTCTCAATACCACCCTCACCATGTAGCCCAGACCTTGAACTGCACCTCTGTAATGTTCCAAATACCACCCTTCACCATGTTCGCCCAGACCTTGAACCTGCACCTCTCTGTAATGTTGCACCTCTGTATTGTTCTCAATACCACCTCACATGTAGCCAGACCTTGAACTTGCACCTTGTAATGTTTGCCCACCTCTGTACTGTTCTCATACCACTCTCTATGTTGGTATAGTTGTATAATAAAGATTAAAACTGAATTTCATTATTATTTGGTATCCTGCAAATAATGACAATTTATCCATGTGGACGCCCGTTTGTTTGATTGACTGCAGACTATACAGAGTTCATAATGATTTGAGTGGTTGATTTTACTGTAATTCTACTTGCAACCTTCTTGATTTCTCTATTTTTAATAACATCCTTTATGAAGCTCTAGCTATTTGTATTTTCTATTTCTAACTAATTGGACAGCTTACCGTGTCACGTTCTGATTGATATTTTTTCGTTTGTGTTTGATTAAGGGCGCCTACAAACCCCATCCATTTACAAGTATGCTTTTATTGTCAGAACGAATCCGTTTGAAACCAGTCAGGGTTCGGACGATCTAGGTTCGGACCAGTCGAGGTCGGACCAGCTCGATCTGATCTGATAAGTGTGAGTCACTTAATTTAAAAACATTACTAGTCGGTGATTTGGGCTAACCCATGAGAGGATCTACTTGAAATTATCCTGCCAGCGTGTAATATGTGTTTAGATTGATACTATAGGATAACTTGCGTCGTTGATAGATGCCGGTGATTTTTGCAGCTCCTACGTGACGAACGGTCGAGCCTTCAACCCTTGTTTATCTCATTCGCTGTTTCTAGCTTTTATAGTTTTTTTTTTCGTCTCCACCACAATAAATGCGATTATTATCCTTACCACTATAGTTGACTGGTGGAATTTTTGAGGAAGGACGCTTTTTCTGTAGTTATTAAATTGCTTTCTCGTTGTGGATATTGCGACCGCTGGTAACTACAGGTTTATTTGATAATTCACTGGATTCGTCTGGTATTTGCAAGGAAAATAGAAAACTAATGAAAGTCACTCCACTCCACTAAGTACCATTTATTTCTGGTTAGTTGATTCTACAAAACTCGTATTCTGCTATTCACTGGTATCACTAGATTATATGCCGAGTACACTAGCAGTCAAGGTAGATTATTAAAACAGCTGGACCTCTGTGGTTAAGTTTTCTGGCGACTTCTGGCACCTCCTCTATAGGCTTATCCACTTCATTTACCAATTTCACCTGTTTTCAAATGACACTTTAGGCCTTTAACATATGGTTGCATGCATTGTTGTACATTCAGTCGAATGGGAGTATTATGATAGGTAGTGAATTTAAAAAATAACAATGTTAGATTGCGGGTCTTAGAGTTGAACTTTTTGTGTGATATAATCGTGAGATAACATTAAGATATACCAATTTTTTAGGTTCAGTTTATTCTGTATTTATTTGGTTTTGGGTGATGATAAGTGATCTTTTGAGAAGAGACTTGAATTTTATAAACAGGTAGTGTTTCTTTTATATTTTACTAGGTAATGAATTCCAGATTTTAGGGCCTTTTATGTGCATTGAGTTTTTGCATAGCGTGAGATGGGATACACGAGGAACATCTAAGAGTGATCTGTGCCTTGTGGTATGGTCATGGTTTCTGTGTGAGGTTGGAAAGGAGATGGTTTGAGGGGAGGGTTAATACAAGAGTGATGGGGTGGTTCTATGTATGTAAGAGGGCGTAATAGTATGGATGTTGTTTTGTATGGTGTGTAGGGTTTTGTGTATTGAATTTTGGTGGAGTGTGCTGCCCTGTGGTGAGAAGAATTTGTTATCATTCTAACGCTCAGGCCATTTTGTTGGGTTAATTAGTGAGGTCTGAGATGGTTTATTGTTGTTGAGCCCATGCAACAAATTCCTATAGGTGAGTAGGGGTAAATAAGAGAGTGATATAGGGCCAGTGAGGGTGAATGTGGGAAAATAAGTGTACCGTATCTTCGATAGTATGCCTACAGTCTTGGAAATTTTCTTAGAAATTTGTTGTATATGTGTATGAAATTTGAGTCTATTATCAAGGTGGATTCCTAAGAATTTTCTCTCTGTTAGCTTTGTGATAGGTGATCCGTTTATCATTATGTTAAGAGGGACATCTGTAGCCTCTGTTTACCATAACGAATGAAGTAGGTTTTGTCATCTGTGTGTGAGGTAACTGTTTGAGGTAACTGTGTGAGGCAACTGTGTGAGGTAACTGTGTGAGGTAACTGTGTTAGGTAACTGTGTGAGGTGACTGTGTGAGGTAACTGTGTGAGGTAACTGTGTGAGGTAACTGTGTCGAGGTAACTTGTGTGAGGTAACTTCGTGAGGCACTGGGTGAGGTAACTGTGTGAGGTAACTGTGTGAGGGTAACTGTTGTGAGGTAAACTGTTTGAGGTAACTGTGTGAGGCAACTGTGTGTGAGGTAAATGTGTGAGGTAACAGTGTGAGGTTAACTGTGTGTGGGGGGCTATACTGTGTGTAGGTAATGTGTGAGGTAACGGTGTGAGGTCTCTGGTGTGAGGTAACTGGGTGAGGAGAACTGTTTGAGGTAACTGTTTGAGGTAAACTGTGTGAGGCACTGTGGTGGAGGTTAACTGTTGTGAGGTAAACTTGTGTTAGGTAACTGTTGGGAGGGTAACTGTGTGAGGTAACTGTGTGAGGTAACATGTTTGAGTGTAACTGAGGTGAGGCAACTGTGTGAGGTTACTGTGTGAGTAACTGTGTTAGGTAACTGTGTGAGGTGACTGTGTGTGGGTAACTGGGGTGAGGTAACTGTGTGAGGTAACTGTGTGAGGTAAACTGTGTGAGGCAACGGTGTGTGGCTTCTGTGTGAGGTAACTGTGTGAGCGGTAACTGTGGGAGGTAACTGTTGTTGAGGTAACTGTTTGTGGTAAACTGTTGTGAGGCAACTGTGTGAGGTAACTGTGTGAGGTAATCCTGTGTGAGGTAACTGTGTGAGGTAACTGTGTGAGGTAACTGTGTGAGGTATATACTGTGTGAGGTCTCTGTGTGGAGGTAACGTGTGAGGTAACATGTGTGAGGGTTACTGTTTGAGGTACTGTGTGAGGCAACTGTTTTTGAGGTAACTGTGGTGAGGTATACTGTTTTAGGTAACTGTGTGTGGTTTAACCTGTGTGAGGTAACTGTGTAGTAACTGTTTGAGGTAAACTGTGTGAGGCATACTGTGTGAGGTTACTTTGTGAGGTAACTGGGTGAAGGTAAAACTGTGTCTGGTTATACTGTTGTGAGGTATCTGTCGTGATGGCAACGTGTGTAGGGTAACTGTGTGAGGCATACCTGTGTGAGGTTAAATGTGTGAGGTTAACTGTAGAGGAACATGTGTGAGGTAACTTGTAAGGATTAACTGTGTGAGGTAACTGTGTGAGGTAAAACTGTGTGAGGTAACTGTGTGATGGTAACTGTGTGAGTAACTGTGTGAGGTAAAGGTGTGAGGCTTCTGTGTGAGGTATACTGCGTGAGGCTTCTGTTGTGGTATCTGTGTGTAGGGAACTGTGTGAGGTAACTGTGTACGAGGTAACTGTGTTGAGGCTTCTCTGTGAGGTAACTGTTGTGAGGTTCTGTGTGTTGGGGGTTCTGTGTGAGGTAACTGTTGATGGTTAACTGTGTGAGGTAAAACTGGTGAGGTTAAACTGTGTGAGGTAACTGTTGTGAGGCTTCTGTGTTGAGGTAAACTGTGTGAGGTTAGCTGTGTGAGGCTTCTTGTGTGAGGTAACTGTGTGAGGTAAACTGTTTGAGGCTTCTGGTGAGGTAAACTGTGTGAGGTATACTGCTGGGATGGTAACTGTGAGTGGTACTGTGTGAGGTAACTGTGTGAGGCAACTGTGTGAAGGTAACTGTGTGAGGTAACTGTGTGAGGTAACTGTGTGAGGGCAACTGTGGGAGGCATCTATGTGAGGTAACTGTGTGAGGTAACTGTGTGAGGTAACTGTGTGAGGTAAACTGTGTGAGTAACTGTGTGAGGTAACTGTGTGTGGTAACTGTGTGAGGTAACTGTGTGATGGGTAACTGTTGTGGCAAACCTGTGTGGGCTTCAATGTGAGGGAACTGTTGTGATGGTAACTGTGTGAGGTAATGTGTGTGGTAACTGTGTGAGGTAGCTGTGTGAGGTAACTGTGTGAGGTAAACTGTGTGAAGGTAACTGTGTGAGGTAACGTGTGTGGTCGTAACTGTGTGAGGTAACTGTGTGAGGTTACTGTTGCGGGGAAACTGTTGTGAGGTAACTGTGTGAGGCAACTGTGTGAGATCTGTGTGAGGTAACTGTGTGAGGTAAAACTGGCGTGAGGTAACTCTGTGAGGTAGCTGTGTGAGGTAATCTGTGTTGAGGTAACTGTGTGAAGGTAAAACTGTGTGAGTAACTGTGTGAGAGCGTAACTGTGCGGGTATACTGTGTGAGGTAACTGTTGTGAGGCAAACTGTGTGAGGCATCTGTCGTGAGGGTAAACTGTGTGAGGTAAACTGGTGTGAGGTAACTGTGTGAGGTATAACTGTGTGAGGCAATCTGTGTGAGGTAACTGTGTTGAGGTAACTGTGTGAGGTAACTGTGTGAGGTAACTGTTTGTGAGGTAACTGTTGTGAGGTAACGGTGTGAGGTAACTGTGTGAGGTGACTGTGTGAGGCCAACTGTGTGTGGTAAATACTGTTGTGAGGGTACTGTGTGGAGGTATAACTGCGTGAGGTAACTGTGTGTGGTAAACTGTGTGAGGTAACTGTGTGAGGTAACTGTTGTGAGGTAAACGGTGTGAGGTATCTGTGTGAGGATAACTGTGTGAGGTATAACTGTTGTGAGGTAAACTGTGTGAGGCTTCTGTGTGAGGTATCAGTGTGAGGTAACTGTGTGAGGTAACTGTGTGAGGTAACTGTTTGAGTTAACTGGGTGAGGCAACTGTGTGAGGTAAATTCTGTTTGAAGATTAATGTGGTGTTGGAGGTAACTGTGTGTAGGTAAACTGTGTGAGGTACTGTGTGGTGTAACTGTGATGAGGGGTCTCTGTGTGAGGTATACTGTGTGAGGCAACTGTGTGTGGTAACTGTGTGGAGGTAACTGTTTCGATGTAACTGTGTGAGCACTGTGTGAGGTTACTGTGTGAGGTAACTGTGTTAGCGTAACTGTGTGAGGTGACTGTGTGAGGGTAACTGTGTGTAGGTACTGTGTGAGGTAACTGTGTGTGGTAACTGTGTGAGGTAACTGTGTGACGGTAAATGTGGAGGTAACTGTGTGAGGCAATGTGTGAGGTTTACTGTGTGTCCGTAAACTGGGTGAGGTTACTGTGTCAGGTAACTGTGTGAGGTAACTGTGTGTGCAAATGTGTGAGGTACTGTGTGAGGCAACATGCGTGGTGGTAAAAACTGTGTGATGGTAACTGTGTGAGGTAAAACTGTGTGAGGTAACTTTGTCAGGTAACTGTGTGAGGTAACTGTGTGAGGTAATCTGCGTGAGGTAACTGTGTAGGTCTAACTGTGTGAGGGTATCTGTGGTGAGGCTTCTGTGTGAGTAACAATGTGTCAAGGTAAATGTGTGAGGTAACTGTGTGAGGTCTTCGGTTGTGAGGTAACTGCGTTGAGGGGGCTTCTTGTGTGTGAGTAACTGTGTGTGGTAAACTGTGTGAGGTATCTGTGTGGGAACTGTGTGAGGCTTCTGTGTGAGGTAAACTGTGTTCGTGAGGCTTCATGTGTGTGGTAACTGTGTTGAGGTAACTGTGTGAGGTAACTGTGTGAGGTAACTGTGTGAGGTAACTGTGGGAGGATAACTGTGGAGGGGTAAACTGTTGAGGCTTCTGTGTGAGTGTAACTGTTTGACGTAACTGTTGTTGAGGCTTCTGGTGAGGTAACTGTGTGAGGTAACTGTGTTGGAGGTAAACTGTGTGAGGTAACTGTAGTGTGGTAACTGTTGTGAGGCTCTGTGTGAGGGTAACTGTGCTGAGGTAACTGTGTGGGCTTCTGTGTGAGGTAAACTGTGTGAGGTAACTGTGTGAGGTAACTGTTGTGTGGGTAACTGTGTTGAGGTATAATTGTGTGAGGCTTCTGGGTGAGGTAAACGTTTGAGGTTAATGTTGTGAGGCAAACTCGTGTGAGGGTAACTGTGTGAGGTGAAACTGTGTGAGGGAACTGTGTGAGGGTAACTGTGTGAGGTTACTGTGTGAGGTAAACTGTTGTGAGGTTAACTGTGTGAGGCAACTGTTGTGAGGTAACGTGTGATGGTAACTGTGTGAGGTAACTGTGTGAGGTTACTGTGTGATGAAGTTAACTGTGTGAGGCTTCTTCGTGTGAGTAACTGTGTTAGGCTAACTGTTGTGAGGTAACTGTGTGAGGTAAACTGTTTTGTGAGGTAACTGTGTTAGGTAAACTGTGTGGAGGTAAAACTGTGTGAGGAACTGTGTGAGGTAAACTGTGTGAGGTGTAACTGTGTGAGGTAAACTGTGGTGATGGGTAACTGTGTGAGGTAACTGTGTGAGGCAAGGTGTGAGGTAACTGTGTGAGGTAAATGTGTGAGGTAAACTGTGTGAGGCAACTGTGTGAGGTAACTGTGTGAGGTAACTGTGTGAAGGCAACTGTGTGAAGGTAACTGTGTGAGGGAACTGTGTGAGGTAAAACTGTGTGAGGTAACAGTGAGTGGTAATCTGTGTGTGGTAACTCGTGTGGGCTTCTGTCGTGAGGTAACTGTGTGAGGTACTGTGTGTGGTAACTGTGTGAGGTAAACTGTGTGAGGTAACTGGTGAGGCTTTGTGTGAGGTAACTGTGTTGTGGTAACTGTGTGAGGTACTGTGTGAGGTACTGTGTGTTGGTATATGTGTGTGAGGTAACTGTGTGAGGTTTAACTGTGTGAAGGTAACTGGGTGAGGTAACTGTGTGAGGCAACGGTGTGAGGTAACTGTGTGAGGTAAAACTGTGTGTAGGGTTAACTGTGTGTGGTAACCTGTGTGAGGTAAACTGTGAGAGGTTAATGTTGTGAGGCAATGTGTGAGGGTAAAAAACTGTGTGAGGTAAATGTGTGATGGTAACTGTGTGAGGTTACTGTGGTGATGTTAACTGTGTGAGGTAACTGTGTGAGGTAAACTGTGTGAGGTATCTGTGTGACAGGCAAACTGTTTTGTGTAGGTAACTGTGTGAGGTAAACTGTGTGAGGTAACTGTGTGAGGTAACTGTGTGAGGTAACTGTGTGAGGTAACTGTGAGGCATCATTCGCTGCCTAACCACGGTAGGAGTGAGGGTTGTGCTCTGCACCTTTCTTGCTGTGTTTAGGCGGCTCCTTGTCAGGTTCTGGCGGCCCGTGGTGTCATGTGGTGCTGTTACAGCCTCTGCTGACAATATAGGCGTAGTGCGGTTGTCAAAATGGTGGTTAGTATGAGAATGACCGGATGAATACTGTCGGCATAGAGGCTACTTCGAGGAACGATTACGCCTAGATTCTGTGCAAGTTTCATTGCATAAGATTAACAGGGAGACGTATGGCATACATGATGGTTGACTTATATGCGGTTGCATTAAATGGAGCCCAGACCATATGAACTGCTACTCTGTAAATGGTTCTCAGTTCACCACCCAACATCTGGTAGCACAGACTTCAAAACTGCACCTAGTAATGTTCTCAATACCTCATAAGCTATGTATCTTCGCATGTAACTGCACCTATGTATTGTTCTCAAAACGACCCACACTATGTAGCCCAGTCCTTTGAACTGCACTCTGTAATGTTTGTTATTACAAATCCAAACATATGTAGAACCAGGACGTGAACTGCACCTCTGTAATGTTTCATAACATCATCTCACTATGTAGCCCAGACGATGTTACTGCACCTCTGTAATTTTCTCAATACCTCTGACACTATGTGATCCAGACCTTCAACTGCACCTCTGTAATGTTCTCATACCACCCATGCTATGTAGCCTGACCATTGAACTGCCACCATCTGGAATGTTCTCAAATGCTCTCACACTATGTAGTTCTGACGTTCAATTGCACCTCTGTAATGTTCTCAGTACCACCGACACTGAAGAGCTGACTTTGAACTGCACCTCTGTAATGTTCCACAATACCAAATGAAATATGTAACCAGACCTCTGAGGCTGCACATTCTATTTGGGTAACGTTCTCAATACGACCCACTCTTTGTAGCAAAGTCTTAGGAGCTGCGCTTCCTCTGTAATGTTTCTATACCCACTATACACTGTGTAGCCCGGTCGTTGACTGCACCTCTGTTATTGTTATCAATACGACCCCACACTGAAGCACAGTCTTTGAACTGCACCTCTGTAATGTCTTATGATTTCACACTTACACTATGTAGCCCAGACCCTTGAGCGGCACCTCTGTATTGTTCTCATATTCGCTCACACTATGTAGCCCAGATGTTGAACTGCACTCTGTAATTGCTTTTTATTGTTGCGACCACAGCGTATTAAAAACACCCCCCCTACATATGGGTAGGGGTTTATTAGTTTCGAGAGAGAGCAAGGAGGCGGGTCACGGCTGTTTGGCGCTTCCCACATTACCGTAATAAAACGAAACTTCCACCTACGTGAGTATTTCTTTACCCTATCCACGTGTTCGAACCCCACATGATAAATGGTGGCAACGGTGTGGGAGTGTGGATTTAAGCTTTTTAAGGGTATTTAAAGCGTTAAAAGACTGTTTGGGGGGAAAGCCGGCGGGTCAAAGGTGAACCGTAGCTAGCCGCTTACCGTCACTCACCCCCTCCACCCTTACTCCAGCCTGAAAGGGCCTGTTTGCAGCTTTTTTTTAAAGCTTCCGGCTTAGTTCGTGTGCTAATTGCTTCAATCCCGAGGGGTTGACCCGGTTTTTGCAATTAAGCCAGTCAGTAACCCAGACTTGTGGAAAACGCCAGTCAGCCTTCATCCAGCCTGTCTCCGTCATCCCCTGCTCCTTCATGCTTTTGTGCATCGTTACCCGTCTTCCAGTCAGCCATTCTCGTGGGTTAAGCCAGTCAGCCAACCCAGCTTCTAACCCAGCTGAGAGAGAGAAGTAAGCCACGCAAGTTCCTCTGAAGTATTGTCTCATATATCGCTTTGTGCTCCCAGTTGGATGCTAAGAGTGGTCTTTCACCATCCCTGTGGCATAGAGTGGCTTATCAAGCCACCTTTGTGGGTAGTGAGTTTATAGCACACTGCACATCAGGTATAACTTCATCCCAAGTTTCACTGTTGGGATTGATAGTGGCTCTCAAGACATCAAGTACTTTCTTATTGGTTCGTTCCGCTAACCCATTGCTGGCAGGATGATGAGGAACAATGGTGGATTTAGAGATCTTGTACAAGGTGCACAAATTTTCAAGAATTTCATTACAGAATTCACCTCCATTATCTGTTACTAGGGACTTAGGGGTGGTATGCCTGCAGATAATGCGTTCTTTAAACGCTTTAGCTACTGTCTCAGCAGTCTTATCTGCAATAGGAACTAACTAAACAATATCTGGTAAAAATGGTCTACCATAACACACAGATGTTTGTTGCCTTGGAGGGAACATTGGAATTAGTTAAACAAAATCTAGCGCAACTTTTTCCCCCACAGTTCGCTAGTAGTTGGATACACTTGGATTGGATTAGGACCATTAGCATTACCTTTATGTTGCATGCAGACACTACATTTCTTAACATACTCAGATATATCAGTTGCCATACGAGGCCAAAAGTATTTCAATCTGGCTTGTTTTACTGAACGATCCATACCAGGGTGTGCAACACCTGGTAAATCGTGAACTAGCTGTAAGGCTACATTCATTAGTGACTGTGGAATTACTAACTGGTATACTCTTCTGCTAGGAGTACCCAACTCGGCTGTTCGATACAGTAATTCTTGGTTCATGACAAAGTCACTGATGGGTACTGGGGTTAGTTAGTCTTAAGAGAGAGAGCAAGGAGGCAGGTCACGGCTGTTTGGCGCTTCCCACATTATCCGTAATATACGTACTTCCAGCCTACGTGAGTATTTCTTTACCCTATCCACGTGTTCGAACCCCACATGATACAACTGTGTGAGGCAACTGTGTGAGGCAACTGTGTGAGGCAACTGTGTGAGGCAACTGTGTGAGGCAACTGTGTGAGGCAACTGTGCAAGGCAACTGTGTGAGGCAACTGTGTGAGGCAACTGTGTGAGGCAACTGTGTGAGTCAACTCTGTGAGGTAACTGTGTGAGGCAACTGTGTGAGGCAACTGCGCGATAACTTAGCAGCGGATGAACATCCTCTTCTGATAACCGTACATTAGTCCTCACTATCGCAGCGATAACACTCTTAACAAGACGCTGACAGTACTTCACTCTTAACTCCATGCTGACAGCACTTCGCTCTCAGCCCCACACTGCCAACACCACGCTGACAACCCTTCACTGTTATAAGGTATTCTGTAGAATGAAGATACTTAGCTTTGTTGCTGTCTCAACCGCTCTGCAGATTGAGCCAGATGTGAAACAGCTGTTCTACAGCGTGTAGCTGTTGAAGTGTATGAGAATAATTGCCCCAAAGGAGCATTATATCAGCACATCACTCAGTAACTGAATGCTGACTCGGTTTACGGTTTTGAGCTCAGTGCCCCGTGAATTACGAGGTGTTGTGGAAATCTAGTTAGGTTATGCCTTAGCTGTCCATTGCACAGCTAACCGAACTTAGTCCATGCCTAACTAGACTTACCTTGGTATATGTATCGAATCTTAAGTGTCACCCCGTTATCCGCTGTCTTGATTGAAGAATTAGTGTCTTACAGTGGCACTGTCTCTTTCTGACCAATGTTCGCAACACTCTACACTACACTATTCTCCAACATTTATTCTTTCTGAGTAATGTTAAAACAGGAAGATAAGTGCACTTTACTGTAATCATTCTACCGCAAATGTTGAGAGTGCCTCTGAGGGCAGGACAACCCTTCACTGTCAACACCACACTGCCAGCACGGTGCTGACAACCCTTTACTGTCAACACCACGCTGACAACCCTTCACTGTCAACACCATGGTGACAACCCTTCACTGTCAACACCATGGTGACAACCCTTCACTGTCAACACCATGGTGACAACCCTTCACTGTCAACACCATGGTGACAACCCTTCACTGTCAACACCACGCTGACAACCATTCACTATCAACACCATGCTGACAATCCTTCACTGTCAACACCACACTGAACACCCTTCACTGTCAACACTATATTCACAACCCTTAACTGTCAACATCACACTGACAATCCTTCACTGTCAACACCACACTGAACACCCTTCACTGTCAATACTATATTGACAACCCTTAACTGTCAACACCACACTGACAACACTTCACTGTCAACACCATGGTGACAACCCTTCACTGTCAACACCATGGTGACAACCCTTCACTGTCAACACCATGGTGACAACCCTTCACTGTCAACACCATGGTGACAACCCTTCACTGTCAACACCATGGTGACAACCCTTCACTGTCAATACTATATTGACAACCCTTAACTGTCAACACCACACTGACAACACTTCATTCTCAACACCACACTGACAACACTTCACTCACAACACCACACTGACAACACTTCACTCACAACACCACACTGACAACACTTCACACTCAGCACCACACTGACAACACTTCACTCACAACACCACACTGACAACACTTCACACTCAGCACCACACTGACAACACTTCACTCACAACACCACACTGACAACACTTCACTCAGCACCACACTGACAACACTTCACTCACAACACCACACTGACAACACTTCACTCAGCACCACACTGACAACACTTCACTCACAACACCACACTGACAACACTTCACTCTCAACACCACACTGACAACACTTCGATCTCAACACCACACTGACAACACTTCGATCTCAACACCACACTGACAACACTTCACTCTCAGCACCACACTGACAACACTTCACACTCAGCACCACACTGACAACACTTCACACTCAGCACCACACTGACAACACTTCACACTCAGCACCACACTGACAACACTTCACACTCAGCACCACACTGACAACACTTCACTCACAACACCACACTGACAACACTTCACACTCAGCACCACACTGACAACACTTCACACTCAGCACCACACTGACAACGCTTCACTCAGCACCACACTGACAACACTTCACTCACAACACCACACTGACAACACTTCACACTCAACACCACACTGACAACACTTCACTCTCAGCACCACACTGACAACACTTCACTCACAACACCACACTGACAACACTTCACACTCAGCACCACACTGACAACACTTCACTCACAACACCACACTGACAACACTTCACTCTCAGCACCACACTGACAACACTTCACTCACAACACCACACTGACAACACTTCACTCTCAACACCACACTGACAACACTTCACTCACAACACCACACTGACAACACTTCACTCTCAACACCACACTGACAACAATTCACACTCAGCACCACACTGACAACACTTCACTCACAACACCACACTGACAACAATTCACTACAAACACCACACTGACAACACTTCACTCACAACACCACACTGACAACACTTCACTCACAACACCACACTGACAACACTTCACTCACAACACCACACTGACAACACTTCACTCTCAACACCACACTGACAACACTTCACTCTCAACACCACACTGACAACACTTCACTCACAACACCACACTGACAACAATTCACTCACAACACCACACTGACAACACTTCACTCACAACACCACACTGACAACACTTCACACTCAGCACCACACTGACAACACTTCACTCTCAACACCACACTGACAACACTTCACTCACAACACCACACTGACAACACTTCACTCACAACACCACACTGACAACACTTCACACTCAACACCACACTGACAACACTTCACTCACAACACCACACTGACAACACTTCACACTCAACACCACACTGACAACACTTCACACTCAGCACCACACTGACAACACTTCACCACTCAACACCACACTGACAACACTTCACTCTCAACACCACACTGACAACACTTCACTCACAACACCACACTGACAACACTTCACACTCAACACCACACTGACAACACTTCACACTCAGCACCACACTGACAACACTTCACACTCAACACCACACTGACAACACTTCACACTCAACACCACACTGACAACACTTCACACTCAACACAACACTGACAACACTTCACACTCAACACCACACTGACAACACTTCACACTCAACACCACACTGACAACACTTCACACTCAACACCACACTGACAACACTTCACTCTCAACACCACACTGACAACACTTCACACTCAACACCACACTGACAACACTTCACACCAGCCCCACACTGCAACACTTCACCCAACACCACACTGCAACATTCACTCCAACACCACACGCAACACTTCACTCAAAACACACTGAAACACTTCACACCACACCACAGACAACATTTCACCCACACCACACGACAACATTTCACTCACAACACCACACTACAACCACAAACTTCACTACCAAAGGGCCCTCCACACACCCCCCCCCCCCCACCCCGGCCCCACTTTCCCCCCCTTTCAACCTTTTTCTAAAACCTGAACCTCAACCACCCCCGCTCTCTCCCACGGCCCTTTAAACCTCGCCCCACCCCTTCCCTCCCCCCGCCCATCCCCCCTGCTTTACCCCCCCTCCCCAATTCCCCCCCGTCCTTTCCTTCGCCCCGTCCCGTGCCCCCGCGTCTGGTCTGGGGGTCCGTGGCTCCCGTCCCCGGGGCCCCCCCACCCCCCCGGGCCCCTAAATTTTTTTTTTTTCTAATTTGATTTTGCCCTTACCACCCCCTTTCAATGTTTGGCCCCCCTTCGCTGCCCCCCTCCGAACCCCCACCCCCGTTGGATCGTTGCCCCTCCCCTGCCCCCCCTGGCCCCCGTTGCCCCCTCCCCTGAACCCCCCCCTTTTTTTTTTTTAAATCCAGATTACCCCTCTCTCCAAAGGGCACCCCCCAACATCTTGGCACAAGATTGAACCCCTCCTCCTGAACCCCCACCACTTTGGATCAGATTGAACCCCTCCTCCTGAACCCCACCACTTGAAACAAGGGATTGAACCCCTCCTCCTGAAACCCCACCACTGGATCAAGATTGAACCTCCTCCTCCTGAAACCCCACCACTTGGACAAGATTGAACCCCTCCCCCTGAACCCCCACCACTTGGACAAGATTGAACCCCTCCCCCTGAACCCCACACTTGGAACAAGATTGATCCTTCTCCTGAACCCCACCACTTGAAAGATTGAATCTCCTCCTGAAACCCCACTTGGATCAAGATTGAACCCCTCCTCCTGAACCCCCCCCAAACTTGGAACAGATTGACCCCTCCTCCTGAACCCCCACCACTTGGAACAAGATTGAACCCCCCCTCCTGAACCCCCACCACTTGGATCAAGATTGAACCCCCCCTTTGAACACCCACCCTTGGATAAGATTGAACTTCCCCCTGAACCCCCCACTTTGGAAACAAGTTGAACCCCTCCTCCGAACCCCCACCACTTGGACAAGATTGAACCCCTCCCCCTAAAACCCCCACACGGGAAACAAGATTGAACCCCTCCCTGAACCCCCACCACTTGGATCAAGATAAACCCCCTCCTGAACCCCCACCACTTGGATCAAGATTAAACCCCCTCCCCTGAACCCCCACCACTTGGAAAAATTTAAACCCCCTCCTCCTGAACCCCACCACTTGGACAAGATTGAACCCCTCCTCCTGAACCCCCACACTTGGTTTCAAGATTAAACCCCCTCCTCCTAAAACCCCCACCACTTGGATCAAGATTAAACCCCTCCTCCTAAACCCCCCACCATTTGGATCAAGATTGAACCCTCCTCCTGAACCCCACCACTTGGACAAGATTGAACCCCTCCTCCTGAACCCCCACCACTTGGACAAGATTAAACCCCTCCTCCTGAACCCACCATTGGAACAAGATTGAACCCCTCCTCCTGAACCCCAACCACTTGGATCAAGATTGAACCCCTCCTCCTGAACCCCACCACTTGGATCAAAAATTGAACCCCTCCTCCTGAACCCCACCACTTGGATCAAGATTAAAACCCCTCCTCCTGAACCCCCACCACTTGGATCAAGATTGAACCCCCCCTTTCCTGAACCCCCACCACTTGGAACAAGGTTGAACCCCTCCTCCTGAACTCCCACCACTTGGAACAAGATTGAACCCCCCCTCCTGAACCCCACCACTTGGATCAGATTGAACCCTCCTCCTGAACCCCCACCACTTTGGATCAAGATTGAACCCCTCCTCTGAACCCCCACCACTTGGATCAAGATTGAACCCCTCCTCCTGAACCCCACCATTGGTCAAGATTGAACCCCTCCTCCTGAACCCCCACACTTGGATCAAGATTGAACCCCTCCTCCTGAACCCCACCACTTGGAACAAGATTGAACCCCTCCTCCTGAACCCCCACCACTTGGATCAAGATTGAACCCTCCTCCTAAACCCCCCACCACTTGGATCAAGATTGAACCCCTCCTCCTGAACCCCCCCCCATTTGGATCAAGTTTGAACCCTCCTCCTAACCCCCACCACTTGGATCAAGATTGAACCCCTCCTCCTAAACCCCCACCATTTTGGATCAAGATTGAACCCCTCCTCCTGAACCCCACCATTTGGATAAAAGATTGAACCCCTCCTCCTGAACCCCCACCACTTGCATCAAGTTTAAAACCCCCTCCTCCTGAACCCCCACCACTTGGAAAAAGATTGAACCCCTCCTCCTGAACCCCCACCATTTGGGGATCAAGATTAAACCCCTTCTCCTGAACCCCCACCACTTGGAACAAGATTAAACCCCCTCCTCCTGAACCCCCACCATTGGATCAAGATTGAACCCCTCCTCCTGAACCCCCACCACTTGGAAAAAGTTTGAACCCCTCCTCCTGAACCCCACCACTTGGTCAAGATTGAACCCCTTCTCCTAAAACCCCCACACTTGGAACAAGATTGAACCCCTCCTCCTGAACCCCCACCACTTGGATCAAGATTGAACCCTTCTCCTAACCCCCACCACTTGGATCAAGATTGAACCCCTACTCCTGAACCCCCACTACTATTTTTCTCAAGATTTTTATTTTTCAATAATACAAAGATTTTTTGTAGTCTCCACTTCCTCGGATCAAGACCTCCCTCCAACTCCTCGGATCACGACCCTCCTCTCCATCTCACACCTCCCACCACCCACTCCCATCTCTTTTGAAGATTTTCTTGTAGTCTTCACCTCCTGAGATCAAGATCACCATCACCCTCTAAACCCAATATTCCTGCTCCATCTCCTCAGATCAAGATCACAATCACCCTCTAAATCCAATATTTTTGCTCCATCTCCTCGGATCAAGATAACCATCACCCTCTAATCCCAATATTCCTGTTCCATCTCCTGGGATCAAAATCACCATCACCCTCTGAACCAAATATTCCTGCTCCATCTCCTCGGATCAAAATCACCATCACCCTCTAATCCCAATATTCCTGCTCCATCTCCTCGGATCAAAATCACCATCACCCTCTGAACCAAATATTCCTGCTCCATCTCCTCGGATCAAAATCACCATCACCCTCTAACCCCAAATTTTCCCTGCTCCATCTCCTCAGATCAAGTTCACCATCACCATCTAAACCAAATATTTTTGCTCCATCTCCTCGGATCAAAATCTCCATCACCCTTAATCCCAATTTTCCCTGCTCCATCTCCTCAGATCAAGATCACCATCACCCTATAAACCAAAATTTTTGCTCCATCTCCTCGGATCAAGATCCCCATCACCCTCTAATCCAATATTCCTGCTCCACCTCCTCAGATCAAGACCCACCATCACCCTCTAAACCCAATATTCCTGCTCCATCTCCTCGGATCAAAATCCCCAATCACCTCAAACCCAATATTCTGCTCCATGTCCTCGGATCAAATCACCATCACACTCTAAACCCAATTTTTCCTGCTCCATCTTCTGGGAAATAAAAGATCACTATTCCCCTCTAAACCAATATTCCTGCTCCATCTCCTGGGAAATCAAGATCACTATTACCCTCTAAACCCAATTTTCCTGCTCCATCTCCTCGGATCAAAATCACCATCACCCTCTAATCCCATATTCCTGCTCCATCTTCTCGGATCAAGATCACTTTTACCCTCTAAACCCAATATTCCTGCTCCATCTCCCGGTTTCAAGATCACTATTCCCCTCTAAACCCAATATTCCTGCTCCATCTCCCTCGGATAAAAAATCACCATCACCCTCTAATCCAATTTCCTGCTCCATTTTCTCGGATCAAGATCACTTTTACCCTCTAAACCCAATATTCCTGTTATCCCTGTCGTTATATCACCTTAAAAATTGTGCATAGTTGGGATCCCTTTTAGGCCGTGACTGTTGTGTGACGTCACGGGAATGCGCATGTGCATGTTCGTACCTCTGCCCGGCCTCAGACTGCGTGTAGACTACAGGCAAAGACAGGAGAGGCTGGGCTCACATTCATCATCACAAGTCCGACAATATATGTTACCATCCAACAGGTGTGTCTTCCTTCAACCCTCGATATCTCCATTAAGAACCCTACGATAAATGGTGGCAACGGAGGGCCCGTAATTCTGTGATTACAGCGATTTCTGGAGATAAATATCTTGTGACTAGGCCTAAACCGAGAAGGTTAACCCAGCCAGCTACCTCAAGTCGCTTTCTCTCTCAAGCTCCTACCAGCTTCTACAAACCCTCCACTGGTCAGTCTCTTTGTATTAGTGTTTATCTGCTTATTTGCATCACTCCGAGGGTGACCCGAGTTTGAAAATAGCCAGTTTCCAGTCTGTGGTGGGGGAGTCCAGTCCAGCCTAGTCTACTTCAAACCCGTTCTTTGCCCGCCAAGCCAGCTTCCACCTCTGCTGTGCTCATCGTGGAAGTTGTCAAGCTATTCTGTGTGAAGGGTTAAGATAAGCCAGCTAGCAACTAACCCCGGTGCCTTACCCCGTACTCAAGCAAGCCACGTGGGTAATCTTCATCGCTTGTGATTCAAGCTCCAAGCAATTCTGAGTGCTCTTTTTCATCCTTGTGGTGTTGTGGTATTTTGTGGGTTGTTTTTTAAGCCCGTCGGCTTTGAATTATCTTCGCGGCAGTGTGGCTGTCCTCAGTGAGGCTTACGCCGTTCAACCCATAGACCCAACCCCCACGACCACGTGTGTCTCACCACGGTGCAGAGAACAGCAGCAAGACCACAAACAATCCTCTATCTCCACCAAACAACCTCATTCTTTCACCAAGTCGTTACAGCGATAATTAATATTTTTTTTTTTTTCATAGAGACATTTGCGAGTGGTTGAGACTTCTTTTGTGTTTCCAGTGATTTTTTTCTTAGTGACATTCAGTGACTCTTGATCAGACTCAGTGTTTGTTTACACTTCAGAATCAAACCCTTGTGTTTTTCAGTAAATTTCCCGTGAAGTTTTTTCAGTAATTTTTCACCTCATATTCTGCATCATAACTCAGTGTTGTCTGTTACAATTTTTTTTTCTTCCCCGCTTTTGTGTATTTTTGTTTTGTTCCCTGTGTGTTGAACATTCTTGTGTTCATATTCCTTTCATTTAGCCGTGTCTAATTTGTCTTATTTCCACAGACAATAGTGCCATTATTTTTTGCAAGCAAGAAATCATTTTTACAAAATTTTTCCCCACATTAAGTTTCATTGGAAGAAAATTCTAGTATTGTGTTTATGTTGATGTGTTGTGTTTTTGCATCACTGTAAGTGTTTGTGGGTTTTGCATCACTGTAAGTGTTGTGTTCTGCATCCTGTAAGTGTTTGTTTCTGCATCACTGTAAGTTTGTGTTCTGCATCACTGAAAGTGTTTGGGTTTTGCATCACTGTAAGTGTTGTGTTCTGCATCACTGTAAGTGTTGTGTTCTGCATCACTGTAAGTGTTGTGTTCTGCATCACTGTAAGTGTTGTGTTCTGCATCACTGTAAGTGTTGGTTCTGCATCACTGTAAGTGTTGTGTTCTGCATCACTGTAAGTGTTGTGTTCTGCATCACTGTAAGTGTTGTGTTCTGCTCACTGTAAGTGTTTGTGTTTCTGCATCACTGTAAGTGTTGTGTTCTGCATCACTGTAAGTGTTGTGTTCTGCATCACTGTAAGTGTTGTGTTCTGCATCACTGTAAGTGTTGTGTTCTGCATCACTGTAAGTGTTGTGTTCTGCATCCTGTAAGTGTTGTGTTCTGCTCACTGTAAGTGTTTTTGTTCTGCATCACTGTAAGTGTTGTGTTTCTGCTCACTGTAAGTGTTGTGTTCTGCATCACTGTAAGTGTTGTTTTCTGCATCACTGTAAGTGTTGTGTTCTGATCACTGTAAGTGTTGTGTTCTGCATCACTGTAAGTGTTTTTGTTCTGCATCACTGTAAGTGTTGTGTTCTGCATCACTGTAATGTTGTGTTTCTGCATCACTGTAAGTGTTGTGTTCTGCACACTGTAAGTTTGTGTTCTGCATCACTGTAAGTGTTGTGTTCTGCATCACGTAAGTGTTGTTTGTTTGGTTTTTCGTAATTTTTGTTTCTGCAAATTCACTGCAATTAAGTTTTTTTAAGAGTTTTCTTTTTGTTAAGTGTTCTTGAATCATTAAGGTTGTTGGTGGGTTCTGATCCTTGTAGTAGTTAGTTTGCTTGTAATTGATTGTGTTTTCCTTTTAATTTTTTTGTTTGATAAATTTTTTTGTTGTTTTTGCATAACTTTTAAATATTGTGTTTGCCATTAAGTTTTTTCTTGCAGATTAAGGTTTTTTTTTGCTATTGGGAATTTTGTGTTTTTCATGCTACTTTTTTGTTTTTCTGCATAATTTTAATTTTTGTGTTCGCATTTTTTCTGTTTAGTGAATTGTTTTGCTCAGTTTTTCCTTAATTTGCAAAAAGATTTATTGAGTCTTTTTTTAACATTTTTTTTTGATTGTTTTCCCTCTTTTTTGTGTTTTTCCTGTTGCATTGAAAGTAAAGACAACTCCTGTGCTTTATTCAATTTAAAGTAAAAGTTGAGCAAATCATTTGGTAAATTTAAAAAATTTCCCCTTTGTTTTTTAAAAGTTTTTTTTTAATTGCATATTTTTCTTGGTAAGTTCTTTATTTTACTGTTGACCTGTCAATTTTTAATTACTTATGCGAATAGTTAAGCTTTTTTTTCCCCCTTTCATTTCACTGGTTGTTTGTTTCACAGCTACATTTTTTTTTTGTTTCTCTAAATTCTTGTTTTACTTTTTGCAAATAAGTCTAAATTTTTCCCAAAGCGATGCCTCACAAATCTCATACAACCTTAAAAATGCGTCAGCTCAAAATTTGATAACCCCCATCAAACAATAGATTACTCAGATTTTCTAGCCTGGAAATTTCAGTCGTGATCCGAAAATTTATCATTGTTCAATGGTGCCCCCAGACAACCTTGAAGGTTGGTTTACCGCAGTTAGAGCCAGATGAGCTTATTGAGGGTTCTCCCATCTGAAGTTTTTTGATCATATCGAAAGGGAGAGTCTACCCCGTTTCCCACGCCCACGTATTTAAACTTAATTCGTATGAAGGATTTCCAAGATCTGACCAGTGGCAAGATATAAACAGTTTTTTTCGAAATTTATTTGAACCGGTGCGAGAAACCCAAACCGTTCGTTGTTTCAAAGAATTAGTTTGCACAGCTCCGAGCCCAAAGAGTCTTTAATGAGTTTGCTCTTCGTCTTAAAACCTAATGCCTTTTCCTTTAAAGCAGGTAAAAAATTCCAAGTCCCTTTAAAAAGATAACGATAAACCAGCCCTTTGATGGGTTTTGCCAAATTGCTGCATTTGGAGTTTTTAAACAACAAATCCAAACCCGACACTAGAAATGGTAAAATTTTCAACCCGCTGACTTCACCCTCTAAACAAAAATTCCTGCCCCCATCTCCCGGATCAAGTCCCATCACCCCTCTAAACTAAATATTTCCTGCTCCATTTCCTGGGATAAAAATCACCACACCCTCTAAACCCAATATTCCTGCCTACTCCTGGGATCAAGTTTCACTATCACCCCCTAAACCCAATTTTCCTGCTCCATCCCCTGGATCAAGATCACTATACCTTCAAAAACCCAATATTCCGCCCATCTCCCCGGATCCAAGACACAATCCCCCCTCAAAACCCCAAAATTTTCCCCCCTGCTCCATCCCTCGGATAAAGACTCACCCCCTCTAAACCCAATTTTCCTGCTCCCCCCTCGGATAAAGATCACTATCACCCTCTAAACCCAATATTCCTGCCCCATCTCCTCGGAAACAAGATCACAATCACCCCAAAAAACCAATATTCCTGCTCCATCTCCCTCGGACAAGATCACCATCACCCCTAAACCCAATATCCTGCTCCATCCTCGATCAAGACACTATCACCCCCTAAACCCAAATATTCCTGCCCATCTCCTGGGATCAAGATCACTACACCTTCAAACCCAATTTTCCCCTGCCCATCTCCTCGGATCAAGATCACATTCCCCCTAAACCCAATTTCCTGCTCGTCCTCGGATCAAGATCACCATCACCCTCAAAACCCAATTTTCCCTGCTCCATCTCCCGATAAATTTTTCTTTTATTTTTTTACTATCCCCTTAAAGGGTACCCCTAAAATTTTTTATCAATAATTTAAAGACTGAGTTATCCCCCAAACTTCCTGGGATCAATTTTTTGGGGGGCCCTTCCATAAGGGGAGCTAAACTATGTAGACTGAAAAGAACTTCGTCTTTTTTCTTAAAAGAACAACATCGGCTCACTGAGGGCTGATAAACACAGGTGGGGGTGTGACTCCGACGCTAGTAAACTAGGGGGGTGTGACGTCACGCGGCTGAAAAACATGGGGGGTGGACTCATACGGCTGAGTAAACACGGTGGGGTGTGAGTCACTGAGGGGCGAGTAAACACGGTGGGGGGTACGTCACTACCTGATAAACACAGGTGGGGTGGACGTCCTGAGGGCTGATAAACTAGGGGGGTGTGACGCACTGACGGTGATAAACATAGGTGGGGTGTGACGTCACTGACGGCTGAGAAAACAAGGTGGGGTGTGACTCACAACGGCTGAGTAAACATAGGTGGGGGTTGACGCACTGACGGTGAAAAACACAGGGGGGGTGTGACGCATGACGGCTGAGTAAACTAGGGGGGGTGTGACTCACTGGGGGCTGAGTAAACACGGGGGGTTGTGCTCCGGACAAACCTCACTCGGGTTTAACAAGGTTTTATCAAGTAATTTAAACTGGGACTCGTGTCTTCTCGTTAACTTAAAAAACAAAAAACCTTATTAAAAAAACCAGAAAATAATAATTTTTTTTCCTTTTTTTATTTTCCCCCATTTTTAAGTAAAATTGATGGGCTCGACCACCGGGAGGCCTGTACAGCCCGGGGCCCGCGGGGGCGTTGCCCCCCGGGAACTCTTCCAGAAAAACTCCGGGTAAATATTTTTCTTAATTTACAAGAATTCTGGGTTATACAGATTTTCATACATTCCATATACAACACAGGGAGAACTTGCGGGGAGAAAATTGCGGGAGAAACATTGCAGGGAGAAACATTGCAGGAGAAACATTGCGGGGAAACATTACAGGGGAAAAACCCTTGCAGGGAAAAACATTGCAGGGGAAACTTTTGCAGGGAAAAACATTGCGGGAGAAACATTGCAGGGAAAAACTTTGCGGGGACAAACATTACAGGAGAAACTTTCGGGGAGAAACATTAAAGGGAAAACTTTGGGCGGGGAGAAACATTGCGGGGAAACTTGCGGGGGCAAACTTTACAGGGAAAACATTACAGGGAAAAACATTGCAGGGAAAAACATTGCAGGGAGAAACATTACAGGGAAAAAAATTACGGAAAAAAATTGCAGGAGAAACATTGCAGGGGAAACATTGCGGGAAAAAAACATTGAGGGAAAAACATTGAGGAGAAACAAACAGGGAAAACTTCAGGAAAACTTTGCAGGGAAACATTGCAGGGAAAAACATTACAGGGAAACATTGCGGGGAGAAAATTGAGGGAGAAACATTACGGGGAGAAACTTTACAGGGGAAACTTTGCGGGGGAAAACATTACAGGAGAAAATGCAGGGAGAAACATTGCAGGAAAAAATTGAGGGAAAAATTGCGGGGGAAAAAACATTACAGGGAGAAACTTTGCAGGGAGAAACATTAAGGAGAAACTTTGCAGGGAGAAACTTGCAGGGGAAAACTTTGCAGGGAAAACATTGCAGGAAAAACCATTACAGGGAAAACATTGCGGGAAAAACATTGCAGGGAGAAACATTGCAGGGAGAAACATTAAAAGGGAAAACATTGAGGGGAAAACATTGCAGGGAGAAACTTTGCAGGGAGAAACTTGGGGGAAAAACATTCGGGGGAGAAACTTTACAGGGAAAAATTTTTGCAGGGGAAACATTGCAGGGGGAAAACATTGCAGGGAGAAACTTTAAAAGGAGAAACATTGCGGGGAGAAACCATTGCGGGGAAACTTGCAGGACAAACTTTACGGGAGAAAATTAGGGGAGAAACATTGCAGGGAGAAAAATTCAGGAGAAACATTCAGGGAGAAACATTACGGGGAGAAAAACTTCAGGAAAAACTTTGCGGGGGAGAAACTTGCAGGGAGAAACATTGCAGGGAGAAACATTGCAGGGAGAAACATTACAGGGAGAAACATTGCAGGGAGAAACATTGCAGGGAGAAACATTGCAGGGAGAAACATTGCAGGGAGAAACATTGCAGGGAGAAACATTGCAGGGAGAAAATTACGGGAAAAAACATTACGGGGGAAAACTTTTGCAGGGAGAAACATTACAGGGAGAAACATTGCAGGGAGAAACATTGCAGGGAGAAACATTGCAGGGAGAAACATTACAGGGAGAAACATTACAGGGAGAAACATTGCAGGAGAAAATGCAGGAGAAACACAGGAGAAACATTGGGGGGGAAAAACATTACAGGAAAACATTGCGGGAGAAAATTGCGGGGAGAAACTTTAAACGGGAGAAACTTTGCGGGAGAATCATTGCGGGGAGAAACTTTAAAAGGGGGAAAAAACTTTGCAGGGAGAAACATTGCGGGAGAAACATTGCGGGAAAACATTACGGGGGAGAAACATTGCAGGGAGAAACATTAAAGGGAGAAACATTGCAGGGAGAAACATTGCAGGGAGAAACATTGCAGGGACAAACATTACAGGGAGAAACATTACAGGGAGAAACATTGCAGGGAGAAACATTGCAGGGAGAAACATTACAGGGAGAAACATTACAGGGAGAAACATTGCAGGGAGAAACATTGCAGGGAGAAACATTGCAGGGAGAAACATTGCAGGGAGAAACATTACAGGGAGAAACATTGCAGGGGAAAATTGCGGGGGGAGAAACATTGCAGGAAAAACATTGAGGGGAAACATTACAGGAGAAAACATTGCGGGAGAAAACTTTGCGGGGAGAAACATTACGGGAGAAACATTAAAGGGAAAACTTGCAGGGAAAACATTACGGGGAAAAACATTGCGGGGAGAACATTGCAGGGAAAACATTGCAGGGAGAAACATTGCGGGAGAAAAATTCAGGATAAATTGCGGGGAGAAACATTACAGGGAAAACATTGCGGGAAAGAAACATTGCGGGAGAAACATTGCAGGAGAAAACATTACAGGGGAAACATTGCGGGAGAAAACATTGCAGGGAAAAACATTGCGGGGAGAAACTTTAAAAGGGGAAAACATTAAAAGGGGGAAAACATTGCGGGGAGAAACATTGCAGGGAGAAACATTGCAGGGAGAAACATTGCAGGGAGAAACATTACAGGGAGAAACATTGCAGGGAGAAACATTGCAGGAGAAACAGGGGGAGGAAAAAAATTAAAGGGAGAAACTTTAAAAGGGAAACATTGCAGGGAGAAACTTGCGGGGACAAACTTAAGGGAAACTTTACGGGGGAAAACATTGCAGGGAGAAACATGCAGGGAAAACATTACAGGGAGAAACATTACGGAAAACATTGCAGGGAGAAACTTGCGGGGAAAACTTGCAGGGAGAAAAATTGCAGGGAGAAACATTGCGGGGAAAATTACGGGGAGAAACATTGCGGGGAGAAACATTGAGGGGAAACATTGCGGGGAAAACATTGCAGGGAGAAATTTTAAAAGGGAGAAACATTGCAGGGAAAAAACATTGCGGGGAGAAAAATTACGGGGGGAAAACATTACGGGGAGAAACATTGCAGGGAGAAAAATTCCCGGGAGAAACATTGCAGGAGAAAACCATTGCAGGGAAAACTTTGCAGGAGAAACATTGCGGGGAGAACATTACAGGGAAAAAACATTGCGGGGAGAAACATTACAGGGAGAAACATTGCAGGGAGAAACTTGCAGGGAAAACATTGCGGGGAGAAACTTTGCAGGAGAAACATTAGGGGAGAAACTTTGCGGGGAGAAACATTGCAGGGGAAACTTGGGGGGAAAAAACTTTTGCAGGGAAAACATTGCAGGGAGAAACATTGAAAGGGGAAACATTACGGGAGAAACATTGCAGGGAAAAAAAACATTGCAGGGAAAAATTACAGGGGAAACATTGAGGGAGAAACTTACAGGGAGAAAACATTGCAGGAGAAACATTGCAGGGAGAAACTTTTAAGGGGAAAAACTTTACAGGGAAAAACATTGCAGGGAGAAACATAACAGGGAGAAACATTGCAGGGAAACATTGCAGGGAGAAACTTACAGGAGAAACATTGCAGGGAAAAACTTTAAAAGGGGAGAAACTTACGGGGAAAAAACTTTGAAAGGGGAAACATTCCCGGGGAGAAACTTTACGGGGAAAACTTTGCAGGGAAAAAACATTGCGGGGAGAACATTACGGGGAGAAACTTACGGGAAAACATTGCGGGGGAAACTTTACGGGGGAAAACTTTTGCAGGGAGAAAATTGCAGGGAGAAACATTGCGGGGAGAAACATTGCAGGGAAAAAAACATTAAAGGGGAAACATTGCAGGGAAAAAAATTGGGGGGAGAAACATTACAGGGAGAAACATTGCAGGGAGAAACATTGCAGGGAGAAACATTGCAGGGAGAAACATTACAGGGAGAAACATTGCGGGGAGAAACTTTAGGGGGAGAAACTTGCAGGGAGAAACTTACAGGGAGAAACTTTGCGGGGAGAACATTGCAGGGAGAAAATTTTACAGGGAAAAAAATTACAGGGAAAATATTAAAGGAAAACATTGCAGGGAGAAACATTGCAGGAGAAAATTACAGGGAGAAACATGCAGGGAGAAACATTACGGGAGAAACATTGCAGGGAAAATATTACGGGAGAAACATTGCAGGGAGAACATTACGGGGAAAAATATTACGGGGAGAAATATTACAGGAGAAAATTACAGGGAGAAATTTTACAGGGAAAACATTGCAGGGGAAACTTTGCAGGGGGAAACATTACAGGGAGAAACATTACGGGGAGAAACATTTCGGGGAGAAATATTACAGGAGAAACATTACGGGAGAAACTTACAGGGAAAAAAAACATTGCGGGGAAAAAATTTTACAGGGAAATATTACGGGGAGAACATTGGGGGAAAAACATTAAGGGAAATATTACAGGGAAAATATTACAGGGAGAAACTTTACGGGAAAATTTTACGGGAAAAAATTTACGGGGAAAAACATTACAGGAAAATATTACAGGGAAAAATTTATTACAGGGAGAAACATTACGGGGAGAAAATTACAGGGGAAAATACAGGAAAAATTTTCAGGGAAAAAAATATTACAGGAAAAAATTACAGGGAAATATTACAGGGAGAAACATTAGGGGAGAAAATTACAGGGAGAAACATTACGGGGAAAATATTTGAAAAGGGAAAAAAACATTACAGGGAAACATTACAGGGAGAAAATTACAGGGAGAAAATTCGGGAGAAATATTAAAAGGGAAAATATTACGGGGTGAAATATTAAAAGGAGAAAAATATTACAGGGAAATTTTACGGGAAAGAAAAAATTAAGGGAGAAACATTCAGGGAAAAATATTACGGGGAAAAAATATTAAAAGGAGAAATATTACGGGGAGAAAATTACAGGGAGAAATATTACAGGGAAAACTTTACGGGGAAAAATTACAGGGAGAAATATTAAAAGGGGGAGAAAATTACGGGGAGAAAAAATTACAGGGAGAAATATTACAGGGAGAAACATTACAGGGGAAACTTACGGGAAAAACATTAGGGGGGAACTTTTACGGGGAGAAATATTACAGGGGAAATATTAGACAACTCTTTTTTCCCACTCTTTTTTTAAAAACCAAAAATACAAGACAGGAAACATTTTTTTGTAGTTAAAGCACAACCCCAAATTTTTACAAAAACGTCAAAAGATTCACCGTGGATAAGTCCACTTGTGAAAACGTCCACTCGTGAAAACGTCCATCTGGTAACGTCCATCTGTGTAACGTCACTCTTGTCCCCAACAACTCTCGTCAACTCTAGACGGCTCCTGGTGAGCTGGGATGCGAATTGAGGGAAACCTTTTTCACCCCCCCCTTTTCCCCCCCCCCCCCCGCCTCAGATAAGACCCAGGTCTCCCCCATGAACTAACTTTTTTCTCTCTCTACCCACCAAATTTTACCATAAAGAAATTAAAGCCTGTCTAAAAAATACACCTCAATCCATTTTTTAAAAAATTCACACAGTACCTTTTAAATTTTGTAAAATCCCCAATTTTTTATTACAAAATTTTATTACAATTTTTTTAACTCCTTCCCAGTCCAACACCTCATCTCCCCCAAAACCCTCATTCCCCCAACACCTCACTCTCCCCCAACACCTCACTCTCCCCCCACACCTCCTCCCCCCAAACCTCACTCTCCCCCAACACCCATCTCCCCCAAAAACCTCACTCTCCCCCCCAAACCCCACTCTCCCCCCCAAAACCTCATTCCCCCAACCCTCATCTTCCCCCCCAACCCCCTCACTCTCCCCCCAACACCTCACTCTCCCCCCCCCACCCCCACTCTCCCCCAACACCCACCCCTCCCCCAACACCCCACCTCCCCCAAACACCTACTCTCCCCCAACACCTCACTCTCCCCAACACCCACCTCCCCCAACACCTCACTCTCCCCCAACACCCCACTCCCCCCAAACCCTTACTCTCCCCCAAAACCTCATTCCCCCCAACCCTCACTCTCCCCCAACACCTCCTCCCCCCCAAAAACCTCACTCTCCCCCAACACCTCACTCTCCCCCCCCCCTCACCCCCCCCAAAACCTCACTCTCCCCAACCTCACTCTCCCCCAAAACCTCCTCTCCCCCAAACACCCCCCTCCCCCAACCCTCACTCTCCCCCCAACACCTCACCTTTCCCCCAACAACTTCCCCAACACCTCCCCTCTCCCCCCCAAAACCCCCCTCTCCCCCCCCAAAACCCCACCTTTTCCCCCCAAAACCTCACTCTCCCAACACCTCCTCTCCCCCAACACCCACTCTCCCCCCCAAAACCTCACTCTCCCCCAACACCTCACTCCCCCTAACACCTACTCCCCCAAAACCTCACTCTCCCCCCAACACCTCACTCTCCCCCCAAAAACCCCACTCTCCCCCCAAAACCTCACTCTCCCCCAACACCTCACTCTCCCCCAACACTCACTCTCCCCTACACCTCACCTCCCCCAAACCTCATCTCCCCCAACCCTCACTCTCCCCCCCCCCCAACCCTCACTCTCCCCCCCAACACCTCACTCCCCCAACACCTCCTCTCCCCCAACACCTCACTCTCCCCCAACCCTCACTCTCCCCCAACACCTCACTCTCCCCCCAAAAACCCACTCCTCCCCCCCCACCCCACTCTCCCCCCAACCCTCACTCTCCTCCAACACCTCACTCTCCCCCAACACCCCTTTCCCCCAAACCTCCCTCCCCCCAAAACCTCCCTCCCCCCCAAAAAAAAAAACCCTCCCCAAACCCCCCCCCCACCCCACCCCCCCCCCCACCCCCTCCCCCCAAAACCCCACCTCCCCCAACACCTCCCTCCCCCAACACCCACCTCCCCCAACACCTCACTCCCCCCACACCCCCATTTTCCCCCCAACACCTCCTTCCCCCAAACCTCACTCCCCCCAAAATTCCCCCAAACCATTTTCCCCCAAACCTCACTTCCCCCAACACCCCACTCTCCCCCCAACCTCCCTCCCCCCAAAACCTCACCTCCCCCAAAAACTCCCTCCCCCAACACCTCATCTCCCCCAACACCCACTCTCCCCAACACCCCCTCCCCCCCCAAAACCTCACCCCCCCCCAACACCTCACTCTCCCCCCCAAACCTCACTCCCCCCACACCCCTTCCCCCAAACCCATCCCCCCAACATCCTCTCCCCCAAACCCAAATTCCCCCCAATTTTTCCCTTTATAACCCACAATTTTTTCCCTTTTTTGATACAAAATTTTCTCATGTTTAGCCATACCATTCCTCTAACCCAATAAACCCAAAAATTCCTATTTTCCCTTAATCCAACAACAAACTCACAATTTTTTCCATATATACAAAAATTTTCTCAAATTTTAATGGCAAAAAATAAAATTTTCCATAACCCAAAAATAATCCCCCCAAAAATTTTAATTTTCTTAAACAAACAATCCCCAAAAACCCAATTTTGTACCAAATAATATCCAAAATTTCTGCACTATTTATCAGAAAACCCCCACAAAAACTTTTCAAAATTTGAATACAAAAAATAATTTTACTCATCACCATTTTAAAAAAACATTAACATAAAACAAACATGCACAAAATACCATATTTAAAAACCCCGTAACATTACAAACTAAAAAGCACATAACATAACATAACACTATAACATAACATAAAAAAATAACAAACATAAATGACACATAACTAACATGAAACTATAACTAACATGACATATAACATAACTAACATGAGGCACTATAAAAAAACAAAACAAAACAACATGAGCACTAAACATAACAAAAAATAAACATAACATAACATGAGCACTATAAAAAAAACATAAAAATGAGCACATAACAAACAAATGAGCCAAAACATAAAATGAACTATTTAAAAAAATAACATGAGCACTTAACATAACAGAAACACTTAAAAACATAACTGGCCTATAAAAAATAACATGACACTAAACAAACAAACAAACCAAACAAACATGAATAAAACATAAACATACCTATAACATAACATGGGAATATAAAATAATAAAATTGCACTTAACAAACATAACATCAATAAAATAAAAACATACAAATTAAAAATTGACACTTAAATACAGACATTAAATTAAAAGGACTTAAAAAACTAACACCCAAATAAACAAATTAAAACACTTTTAACACATTTTAATACTTCCCCAAGTTCATTTTAGAAAAATTTTCCAAAATTTCATTGGAACACTCCAAACAACATTGGAAATTTTAAAATACATAATATTTTCCCAAATTACATTTTAAAATTTCCCAAAATCAAAGACCCTTTCCCCCTTAAAGGAATTAAAAAATTAAACCCCAGCCATTTTAAACCCCTTCCAATCAACATTTGGGGAAAAGTCCAAAAACTTTAAAAATTTTCCCAATTTTGAACCCCCAAAAAATTAAAAACCTCCCAAAATAACATTTTGAAATATTCCCCAAAAACAATTCAAAATTTTAACCACCACACTTACACATTTCATTCTAAATTATATCTATTTCACCCAAATTCCCCCAATTCCCCTTTTCAACCTTACACAAAAAAATCATGTACACAAAAATAGGTACAAACACCCCTAAATAACATAATTCCCAAAAAAAACAAAAATACCCATTACAAAATACTGACACCAAACCCTACAGTTTCCAACAATAAGGGAAAAAGACACCAAAAATTTTAACCTTCCCCCAAAATTTTGACAAAAAACAACACTTTAACAAATTTTTCCCCCAAAAATACTTAACAAAAGTTCACCAAATTTATGCCCCTTTTCCAAACCAGTTGAACAGAAAACATATTTTTTTTAAATTTTTAAAAAATAAAAACATGACAAAAAAATAACCCTCACATTCCAACAATTAATAACATAAAAACAAAATAAAGACAAAACAAAACAAACCCCCCAAAATAAGAACAGCCCCCTAACTTAACATGGCAACCAAAAATTTTAAAAATGGACATCCCACCAAAACAACATACACCCCCAAACAGACTTTAAACAAAAACAAAACAAAACCCCAAAAAAATTTAAATATGCAACAACACACCAAAACTAAGGGGAAAAGAAAACCCAAAATAAGACTTAAAAAACTAAACATGCACAAAAATAGGGCATGGGACAAAATACAACAAAAAAAGAATCACACCAAAACTAAAACATACAACCAAAACTAAGACATGCGCACCAAAACTAAGACATGCGCACCAAAACTAAGACATTGCGCACCAAAACTAAGAATGCGCACCAAAAACTAAGAACTTGCGCACCAAAACTAAGACATACACCAAAACAAAGACATACACACCAAAACTAAGACATACACACCAAAACTAAGACATGCGCACCAAAACTAAGACATGCGCACCAAAACTAAGACATGCGCACCAAAACTAAGACATGCGCCCCAAAAAACTAAGACATGCGCCCCAAAAACTAAGACATGCGCACCAAAACTAAGACATACACACCAAAACTAAGACATACACACCAAAACTAAGACATACCCCAAACCAAAACTAGACATAACCCCAAAAAACTAAGACTACACACCAAAACTAAAAACATACACCCCAAAAAACTAAGACATGCGCACCAAACTAAACATGCGCACCAAAACTAAGACATGCACACCAACTAACACATGAAATGTTAATCATTAATCTAAGACATGATCACTAAATAAGCTATGACACCAACACTATATTATGACCACCAACTAATACACAACAAATTTAAGACATGAGACATAACCTAAAATCTAAGTATTGCAAACCCCAGGGTCCAAATGGCCTGTTATCCTGGGTGTAAAGGGAGCAAAATAAACACAGCAGAAAACTTTTGACTTTATATTATCCTTCCCCAAATTTAGAACAGAAGTATATACATATATATATATATATATTATAATATTATTATATATATATAATATTATATATATATTATATATATATATATATATATATATATATATATATACTATGTACAGTGATAGGTATTAGTGCACTCCACGGTAAGCAGGCAGAATAGAAGCCACTAGAGAGCAGACCGTGCTTCAACCAGCTCTAGAATGGGAAGGGACAAGGGCAGACAGAAGGTGTTGCCCACATAATCTCTGCGATTGCCAAAACCATCTTCTTATTGCCTGGAGCCTGGGTGTTGGTTGAACGACAGGGCCCCATCGTCAACCCTCAGTCACCTGGTTCGCTGGTTGTGGGAGATAGCCTGTAAATGAGGGTGTGTACACGCGCCGAATAAAGGTTACGTACTCTTTGCATGCCACACCCCCACCCGAGAAGGCTCAGGATTAGGCTGCTACCTCCCAGTGGTAACCGTGCCGCCATGGCACAAAATAATGGGACCGCCTTTCCTCTCAACCATCCAACTCTTAGAGCTCAGCTTTTCTCGTGACAAAAAGCCAAACCCTAAACTCAGAGCGAGACAGCAGACAGTCGAGCTAGCTTAGGTCCAAGACACGTGCAAACGGTAGCCCGCATCCCCTCACTAAAAAAAAAAATCCACACCAGGGGATAACAAAAAGAGCTTGGAAGGGGTTACCACAAGTAACCTAACACGTCCTAACCTAATATATAATTATAAATAATATTATTAGACTCTAGATAAAGAGTCTGCCAACATATTTTCTTTGCCGGCAATATGTACAATTTTCCAAAAATATGGTTGCAGTCTCAGCGTCCATCTCATGAGCCTTGTGTTTTTGGTTCTTCATGGTTTGGAGAATACTAGAGGTTTGGGGTCACTGTGACAGTGCCACTGCGAATTTGTCCCACGTATAACAAAGTGTTCCAAACCCATACCATGCGAGGGCTTCTTTTTCGTGGTAGAGTAAGCCTCTGATTGGCGGGAAAATTGGCTGAGAAGAGGACGGGCTGCAACCCCTCGGCCCGTTTTGAAAATGTACTGCCCCAACCCCAGACTCACAAGCATCAACCTGTAATGGAAGGTTTTGGGAAGTCTGGAGACAAAATAATGGGTGCAGTGCACAAAAATTTTTTGCTTTTAAAGCCTTTAAAATTTTGGGGGTCCTTTAAGGGAACTTTTGCTGGTAAGAGGGTAAGAGGGGTACAATGTCTAAAAATTCTTACGAATTTTCGTAAAACTTATCATCCCTGGGAAAAACGTTAAAGAGTTTTCCTATCAGGGGAACTGGGTAATCTTTAATTCCCAAAACTTAAGAATTTTTAGGAGCAACTTTACCACTACCTCTTCAGGACCTAGAAAAGTGACAGTGGCCGGGCCCAAAAGGGAAAAGATTAGATAAATTAACAGTTAAATGGGAACTCTGAAGGTCTCAAAAAGGCCCCTAAAATAGGTGTTATCCCAAGTATCAGACCCAAAAGCAATACTCCAGGTACGTGCCGTGCCCTTCAAGTACTTAAACCCTGATGGATAATTTTGGGATGCGAGGGTAGTTTTTCTTTCCCGAAGGTGGTAACGTTATTGAAAAGACCTCCGGGAAATTTTCGAAGGCAGAGATTTCCTTCACCTTACCCGTCAAAGGTACCTGATAGAAACCCCTTTAAGGAGATCTAACTTGGACACAAAATAACCTTACCCACAAATCGTTTACGTCATCCAGGAGGAGAGGGAAAGCATCGTGATTGTGACCTCATTCACCTTTGGGAGTCTTAACATACGAAACCCTCCATCAGCTTTTTTAAAAAGGATGCAGGTAAACCCCTGGACTAGTGATTTTCCCCCACTAAACCACTTAAAGAATTCTATTCCCGCTGAAGGCCTCTGCTTTTGGGTTTACTGTAGGGGGAGAGTTTAATGGTTTAAGTTTCCCCCGTTACACAGATAACCTAATGTACATTTTTTTGCACTCCGAAAAAATATTAGGGTATGACGTGAAGCGCAGTTAAATTGTTGCTTGAGTTTCAGATACCCCCCATTTAAAAGGGTAGGGTCCCGGGAGGGGCAGAGTTTGGAAGTTTTTAAAATTTAAATTTTAGAAATAGAGTGCAAAAAGGGGATCGGGCCCAGAGATAGAGAACGGTCATTAAGGGACTTTATCTGGGGTATGAAAAGTTTTTTAAATTTTTAATTGGAAGTTTTTGTTTTTGAGGTTTATCAAGGGAGTACCACATAAATTTACATCAGTAATTTACTTACAAATTTTTGGTCCCTAAATTAGCTTTCAAAGGTGTGGCCAGGTATAGGTTCCTGCACCCAAAACCCTGTTTCCCGGTGGAAGGGCAAATTTTGCATTTTGCATTTCCCCCGTTTTTTACTTTAGCTGCCCTTTTGGCTAGCCTTGGCTAAAAGACGTGCCACCTGCAACCTTTTGGGGGTTGTAGAGGGGGAGCTAACGTCTTTTCCCATCCCTCCTTTTTTGAGCCCTGAAGAGGACCCCGTACATTGTGCCCAAAAAAACAGCTCAAACGGGGAACCCGGTAGACCTGCACCGTTTCTCGTTTTAGAAAGGTAAAAAAAAGGTGTGATTATCCCCCGTCGTAGGAAAAAGCATGCAAAAAGTTTTCATCATGGTTTTTAATTGATGGAAACTTTCCCAAAGGCGCCTTGGGACTGGGATGATGGCAGTGGTAAGTTGTGGTTATCCCTAACCTAGTTAACTTCCCTAAAAATTTGGCAGTGAAGTTATCCCCTTTATCACTTTGAATAGTTTTAGGAATGCCAAAAAAAGAAAAAAATCTGGTTAAAACTTTGAGAATAGCTTTAGTATTAATACTGCGCATGGGAATTGCTTCAGGGTATCTAGTTACTCCATCCATAATGGTAAATAAACACTGATTTCCCGACTTTGATCTAGGTAGTGGACCTACACAATCTATAATTAAATCAGCAAAAGGTTCTCAATTAGCAGGTATAGGTTGAAGAGGTGCAGGTTTAATGGAATGTCCAGGTTTCCCTACTTGCTGACATTCTCGGCAACACCGGATATGATTCTTCACATCCTGCTTTAATTTTGGCCAATAAAATTCTTTTCTAATTCTATATAATGTTTCAGTAATTCCTAAGTGACCTCCTAATAAAGTTTATTTTGAATTTTCCGTCGATTCGACAAGGACCATCTAGTCATCCTGGGGTCGAAGTTAGTGGGTACGCAGATGACTTGTCAGGCCAATCCGCGCACGAAACGTTCTCTGGCAGTGTGGACAGGGAAGGGTGGTGGCATCGAGGGGTCTGATGGCTCTGGTCTTCCTCGCCTGCCTGCGCTGCTCAGCTAGTGAGATTCTGCTTACCTCGCAGGATGTTGCCCCTTTCTGGACAACTGCTCGCCAGTCATTCCTGTCCTGAGTTATCAGCTCCCACATGTTGTGGTTGATGTTGAAAGCTTTCAGAGCAGTCTTAAGGGTGTCCTTATAGCGCTTCTTTTGGCCTCCTTGAGAGCGCTTTCCATGCTGCAGTTCGCCAAACAAGAGTTTCTTTGGCAGCTGGTGGTCTGGCATGCGAGCAACGTGACCTGCCCAGCAAAGCTGTGTCTGCATTAGGATGGTGTAGATGCTAGGCAGGCCAGCTGTAGTCAGCACTTCTGTGTCTGGGATCTTATCTTGCCATTTGATGCCAAGAATTTTTCTGAGCAGTGTGGTGTGAAAGTGGTTCAACTTTCTGGCGTGACGTTTGTAGACAGTCCAGGTTTCGCAGCCATAGAGAAGTGTGGTGAGGACTATGGCTCTGTACACCTTGATCTTGGTGCTTGTGGTGATGCCTCTTCGGTTCCATACATTCTTGTGGAGCCTGCCGAAGGTGGCACTGGCTTTGGCAAGTCTGGCATTCACCTCATCATCGATGACAATGTTTCTGGAAAGGGTACAGCCGAGGTAGGTGAATTTGTCTACGGCGTTCAGTCGCTGCCTGTTGATGGTGATGTTTGGCTCAACATACGTCTTTCCTGGAGCAGGCTGGTGCATCACTTCAGTCTTCGTTGTACTGATTGTCAGCCCGAAGTTGTTGCAGGCGTCAGAGAACTTGCCAACACTGTGCTGCATGGCGGCTTCTGAAGCAGCGTTGAGGGTGCAGTCATCAGCAAATAGCAAGTCATTGATGGTGTCAGTTGCAGCCTTGGTTTTTGCTTGAAGCCTCCTGAGGTTGAAGACAGACCCATCTGTACGGTACCTTATGCCGATTCCTGCGTCTGTGTCCCTGAATGCGTCTGTAAGCATGGCTGAGAGCATCAGGCTGAACAGGGTGGGAGCAAGCACGCAGCCTTGTTTCACTCCATTTGAGACTGGGAATGGTTTAGACGTCTCTCCGTTGTCTTGGACTCTGGCCAGCATTCCATCATGAAGTTGGCGTACGATGGCGATGAACGTCTTTGGGCAGCCGTACTTTGCCATGATTCTCCAAAGGCCCTCTCCACTAACGGTGTCGAAGGCCTTGGTCAAAACGACGTCGGTGGAGTACAAGTCGGTGTTCTGTTCCTGACATTTCTCCTGTAGCTGTCTAGCAGCGAACACCATGTCGATAGTCCCGCGATCTTTCCGGAAGCCGCACTAGCTTTCAGGTAGGAGTCCTTGCTCTAGATGTTCATTGAGCCGATTGAGTAGAACTCTAGCCAGGGTTTTGCCTGCGATGGAGAGCAGGGAGATACCACAGTGGTTGTCGCATGCCTGGCGGTTTCCTTTTCGTTTGTAGAGATGCACGATGGAAGCATCTTTAAAGTCCTTAGGAACTGTCTCGTACTGCCATACAAGCTGGAAGAGTTGGTGAAGTTTCTCTACCAGTGCCATTCTGCCTTCTTTGTAGACTTCAGCTGGGATGGCGTCAGACCCAGGAGCTTTGCCACTGGACAGTTGACGTATTGCTTGCTGAGTCTCCTCCAAAGTGGGGATGGCATTCAGTGTCTCGTTGGTCGGAATCTGAGGTAGACATTCGATGGCTTCATCGTTGATGGTGGATTGACGGTTCAGCACACTGTCAAAATGTTCTGCCCATCTCTCTAGAATTTTCTCCTTGTCTGTGAGCAGTGTTGACCCATCTGCACTGAGGAGTTGTGATGTGCCAGAGGTGGTAGGGCTGTAGATTTCTTTCAGGCCGTCATAGAAGTTCTTCATATCGTTTCTGTCTGCAAAGCCCTGAATCTCATCGGCTTTGTTGCTTAGCCAAGAGTCTTGCATTTCACGCATTTTTCGCTGGGTATTGCTGCGTATGTTTCTCAGTGCATCTTGCTTCGCTGTGGACTTTGGGTCGTTGATGTGGGCCATGTAGGCCTTTCGTTTCTCTTCAGCAGCTGCTGGATTTTTGTGCAGTGTTCGTCGAACCAGTCCTTGTGCTTCCTGGTGACGGGTCCTAGACACTCCATGGCTGTGCTGTACACTGTATCACGGAGTGCGATCCATGCTGCTTCGACGTTTTGAACGTCCAGCACAACGGACCCCAAGCGGGTTTCCAGGATTTCTGCAAAGGACTGCTTGACGTTGTGGGCTTCAGCTTGCCGACGTTCAGGCGTTTTGGTGGTTTCGCGCCCTGAGGGCGTCTCCTGGGCTGGACACGGAGCTTGAGTTTCGAGACGATGAGGCGATGGTCTGTCCAGCATTCCGCTCCACACATGGCCTTCGTGACTCGTACATCCTGCCTGTCCCTCTTTCTGACGATGACATAATCAATGAGATGCCAGTGTTTGGAATGCAGGTGCATCCATGATGTCCTGTTGCAGGTAGGGAGGCTGAAGACTGTGTTGGTGATCAGAAGGTCGTGTTCGGCGCAGGTCTGAAGGAGCAGCAGGCCGTTGCTATTGCAACTGCCCACCCCATGCTTTCTGATCATGCCTTCCCAGGCGGTGCTGTCACGACCGACTCTCGCATTAAAGTCACCAAGGATGATGAGCTTATCTGCGCTGGGGACAGTGGTGATGACGGCGTTTAGGTCTTCATAAAACTTGTCCTTAACCTCTTCTGGGTTGGTCATGGTGGGGGTATAGGCGCTGACAATAGTGGCAAACTTCTGTCCGCAGGACAAGGGGATTCTCATCATCATAAGGCAATCGTTCACTCCATTTGGTGGGCCAGCCAGCTTGCCAATGAGGGATGACTTCACTACAAAGCCAACTCCTGCCCCCGTCTGTCCTCGGCTCCTCGTCTGGACCAAAATAAGGTATAGCCTGCTCCTCTTTCGCAGAGTTCGCCCTCGCCAGCAAGTCTAGTCTCACTTATGTCAATGCTGTATCTGGCGAGTTCATTCGCGATGAGTGCTGTATGTCTCTGAGGTCTGTCTGAGTCGTCCCTGTCGAGAAGCGTACGGACGTTCCAAGTGGCAAGGTTGAGAGGTGTGATCTTGGTTTTCTTCTTTGATGTCTTGTAGTTTCGACCGCATGTAGAAGGGTGCCCGCCAACCGTGGTAAGCTGGCTAGGGTTTTGTGGAGCAGGCAATGTTTGGGACACCTTTTCTAGTCCGTTCCTCATGCCATGGAGGTGAGCAGTGCATTCCTGAAGAGGGCTGCTCAGTCACTCAGACGGCTGCCGGACTCCACCGCTGCTCCAGTCGGTAAAGAACAACCCTATGGCCTGAGCCGCCTGTGTGCAGGTCTGCGGCTATGACTTCCAGTGTACCCACACCTGTCACTTCATTGCTCGCCCGTCGCCACAGGTCTTGGGTGATGTGGTGGGATAAAGGATGACTGATGACATGCACTGTGACTTTGTTTAAAGTAAGGAAGAGTTGCACAGCGTCGACCTCACTCTCTCGTCCAGAGCCATCTGAGGCCAGTGGCAAGACAAAGTCGAGACGACTGGAGATGGGATCGGATGCAGTGGATGACCAGGATGCCCTTAGTGCCTCATCGTGCCCTTAGTGCTCCACAACGCCTTGCTGGAACTGCCTTTCTGCCCGTTGAACCAATCTAGTGGTTTCATCCACGCAGTCCGCCAGAGCCAGTCTTCCCATGCTTAGGTAGGCAAGCCCTAGTTGACTTTACCGGGGCTCAATGACCCGATGGCTACCCTCGCTTGGTTTAGCCGGCCTGTCGAAGCCGTTGCCCGGGGTGTGGCTGCTGTCGCATGCTAACAGCTACTTGAAGCCACAAGTTAGAGCTGGGCGTCAGATGGGGACCAAAAGATGGTGAGCTGCCCCGAGAAGGGCACGACAAGCTCCCCATGCCAGAGGTACTACCCCTCCCTGAACACCCCTCTAATGAAGTATTATGAGCTATATTCAATATTTGAGGTCTAAACTTTGTTGGAGCTACTAACCTGTCAGACAATTGCCGGCCCTCTATCTCCTTACCAGTCTCAGTGCAGATTAAACAGATTAAACTGGATGATCCAAAGAGGATTTACCCATGGCTGCCTGAAAAGCAAAATTTAAAGAAGGGCCCTTTCATTGTTCCTCCCAGAAGGACAGTCCCTCGGGCATGGGAACAGATATATCTGGCAATCCTGCAACCTTGGAATAGGAAGGCTTGATTGGGGTCTGTTCACTTGATCTACGAGGCTCTGGCCAGTTTTCCTCGTAAAACAAAGTGGCTATTCCGAGATCGGAGTCGTCCAAGGATAGGTCAACATTCTCGCCAGACAGCCCTCAGGAGGTTGCCCGTGTTATGGCAAACACCGGACAAGAATGAATCATTATGGGTTCAGGACACACACTAGCAGCAGTAATGTTATTACCCAATAATAACATAGCATCTTTCATGGGGAATCCTTCGGAAACACCCACAGTCAAGTATCCAGTGTAATATTTGCACTGTACATAAATTTTATGCAAAGGGACAGAATATATAGCTCCTCCAAATGCTTCCAGCAAAACAGAGGAATTTAAGGGGGACGTGAGTTACTTGTGCGCGGAGCAAAAAAAAAAAATCGAAAAAATATGAAAATGGAGTTATTGTTACCAAAACATAGCTGAACTTTCTGGCTACACTCTGGTATAATTATTTTCCTTGTACGATGTTTCTAAAAGGAATTACAGCCATTTATAACAGGCATGGTGACAGCGCTGACGCGTCATATTGCGTAAAAGCGCTGACGCGGCTTTGTTTACGTTTTTCCCCCATGTTATTTTTATCGTGTTTTTATATCTTTTGATGTCTCATATAATACAAATTCACCATCTGACATCATGCCAGAGTGGGCGGAGCTAAGGAGATCAAGTAATCAGTCAGGTACCCTGGGTATAGTACCCAAAATGGCCGACACCTCCAGCCAACAAAATATTCCATAAATATTCCATACCCACGCTAATATCAATTATAAGGCTTATTTATCTATCACAATTGATCTATTATGACATAATGCAATATAATAATAGCATATAAACATAAAAAGCACACCGTAAAAAATAATATATAGCATAATATGATGTGTTCTTTGAAAGGGGTAATATTCCATCTCTTATAAGTGAGCAATATGCTCCAGTATCTCTAAAGGTTTTGACTTCAGTTGTTTTGGAGTTTTCCTGAAGGGAAATAAGACTCTTACAATAATAAGGGGCCATCCCTTTTTCTACTTCTTTCAGGGACATGTTACTAGGGATATTAGAGATTTTCCCAATGGGTTGGGGTTTGTTGGGGCAGTTGGGATGGATGTGACCTACTTGGTTACACATGTAGCAGACGACAGGTTTGCCTTTAACTCCCTACTGACGTTGCAACTGGTGTCTCTCTGGATACCGTTGTCAAGTTGCACCATGATGAGAGGTTTGTCTCTCACCAGGTGGAGCACAAGTTGAGAAGCGAGGCTCACCAGGTGACTTAGTTGGGTGACGTAGACATTCACCTTCTGGCTGGCACTTCATCCTCCAAGGTTGACGATCTCTGCTCATGCCAGGCTGTTGAAAAGAGAGACGGGACCGCTCGGACAAGAAGTGGTTAGTTTCAAAGGTATCAGCCAACCTGGCTGCCTCCAATGCAGTGGTTAAGTCATGATCCTGCAGAAAGACTCGAACCTCTGGTCCCACAGACTCCAGCAGGTTGTCAGTCAGAATAAGCTGCACAAGATCATCGGAGGTAGCAACACCACTTGCTTTATACCAGCTGGTAAAAGCTTTGGTCTGCTGTCGCACAAAATCAACCAGGGATTTACCAAGCTGTCGCCTGCTTAATTTAAACAACTTTCTGTACTTAGCTGGGATACAAGTATATGCTCCCAACACTGTGGTCTTCACTACTTTATAATCGGAAAAATCAGTGTCATTTAACACTGACGTAAATTCCTGTGCCTTACCAAACAATGCTGTGTGAACCAACGATGCCCAATGCTGTTCTGGCCACCTCATGGTTCGAGCCTGATTTTCGAAGCTTTCGAAAAATTGTTCTGGTTCGGCCTCATTGAAGTGAGGAACAAGCTGTACTGCTTTCTGTAAACTAAAATCATTTACAGAATGCGAAAACTGCCTTCTTTCTTTTTCCCTATCAAATTCTTCATTTGCAAATGCTGTCTGTTACCTAGTCTGCTCAAGATTGATTTTTGCCAGCTCAAGTACCAATGCGGCTGATTCACCTTGAGACAACCCTGCTGCACTAGACTGACGATTTTGCTCCGTTTATGTATCATCTTCCTCCTGCGAAAACATAGGAGTTTTGTTCCTAGCTCCCGTAGATGGAGGAGTCTGATGTGCCACCTCTTCTTCTCGAAGTTTGTCGGTGATCAGTGAACGCACTTGTGCAGCTGTGAGAGTGCGTTCGTAATCAATGCCAATGGAACGAGCAATTTGCCAACAATGCTGTAGGGGCAATTTAGGTAGGTTAAACAAGGTATATGCCGACACCAGACGTCTGACTCGTCTAGGTGGCATACCCCAAAGTATAAGTTATTTGCTATGCACAGTACGATTGCAGAATACCCCAACATAACACGTTATTTGCAGAACACGCTTAGCTATGCACAGTACGATTGCAGAATACCCCAACATAACACGTTATTTGCAGAACACGCTTAGCTATGCACAGTACGATTGCAGAATACCCCAACATAACACGTTATTTGCAGAACACGCTTAGCTATGCACAGTACGATTGCAGAATACGCATACAAGGTGGATACACAATAGCAAAGCTGACTGCAAAATCTTCACACCGAACAAGCTAGTAGCGAGCTGTTAAACGATCACACAATAGCGAGGCTGACCATAACAAAGTAACTGACATGCAAAGTTTGTAAAGCGTTGGCAAAGCTAATGCAATGCCAGACAGCAAGCTACACAATGTTCCTGCTACCAGCTTCACCCTAGGCTCAACCCTTTCTCTAAGTCCAGCTCCAGCTCTCGGACAGGCTACCCATATTACAACCCAGGAGTCCAAATGGCCTGTTATCCTGGGTGTAAAGGGAGCAAAATAAACACAGCAAAAAACTTTTGACTTATATTATCCTCCACCAATTTAGAACAGAAGTATGTACACTATATACACTATGTACAGCGATAGGTACTAGTGCACTCCACGGTAAGCAAGGCAGAATAGAAGCCACTAGAGAGCAGACCGTGCTTTAACCAGCTGTAGAATGGGAATGACAAGGGCAGACAGGAGAGTGGTACCCACATAACCTCTGCGATTGCCAAAACCATCTTCTTATTGGCTGGAACCTGGGCTGGTTGAATGACGGGGCCCCATCGTCACCCCTCAGTCACCTGGTTCGCTGGTTGGGGGAGATAGCCTGTAAATGAGGGTGTGTACATGTGCCGAATAAAGACTACGAACTCTTTGCATGCCACACTAAGACACTTCCAAAAACCTAAGACATGAACACAAAATAAGTCATAATGCATCCCGCGCGTGCGCGGGCGAGGCTGCAGGCGAGGGCGTGGGCGCAGGCGAGGGCGCAGGCGCGAGCACACATGATTTAGTGGTCTTGGTGTAATGTTCATGCAATTTGTGTAAAAATTTTGTGATTGTAAGTCATTTTTTTGTGATCAAGTGATAGTTTTGTGTTTTTGATGTAGTGTACTTGAATGAATGAATGAATGAGGACCCACAGGTAAGGACCCACAGGGGGCGAGGGGCAAGTGGGGACAGGAGGAAGAGTAGGTGGGGAGAGCGGAAATAACTTAAGAAAAGGAGGAAAAGTGTCAGGACTAGACCTAGCTGCTAATCAAGGGAAGCAAATAAGTGTGGCAGTGTCACTCCTGGAAGTATATCATTCGCAAGACTGGATGCGCAACAAGGCACTGGTACTATGGAAAGGTGACTCAAACAACATTCGCAAGCAATTCAGCATAAAACTCACAGAGAACGTCACTCAATTACAATGGCAGTAGTTGGAATAATAGTGCAAGGTAAGACATATAGCTTAGACACAGTGAGGTGGAGGTGCAGGGTCATACAGAGTGAGGGAAAAGATTTACATCATTGAAAGGATGCCTGACAGAGTCTCCTAAATAAGAAGTCCAGTAGTCATGGTATGTCTCAAGTCTGTCAAGTTGTTTGTCACTTAGTGTCTTGCAGTACACGTTCAGAGTTGGTATGTTAGTTATGAGGTCGAGAGATTCACTGGTGGCGAAATCGTCCCACCTCACTCCCAACACCCAATGTAATGCACGATTCTGGATGCGTTGAAGTTTTGAGGCGTTTGTCTTGGCAGTTAATGTCAAAGCAAGTGGAGAGTAAGTGAGGAGAGGTCGAATGAGGGCTGTATAGAGGTGTAGTTTAGTCTTAGGATTAGCTCCTCACAGCTTATATAGCCTCTAGAGTGCAATCCTATCCATCTCAGTCTTGGCAGTAATGTGAGGTTTAAGAGTCAGGCTAGTGTCGAGGTTAACCCCAAGGACTACTGTGGACGGGGAGCGTGGGATAGGAGTATGGGCGGTGCTTGTTTTGAGTTCGACAGGATCCGGGAATCCGCACCTTCTATGAAAATAGGTGATCTTTGACTTATTAGGGTTGGTCTTAATGTGCCATAATAATTCCCAAGCAGTGATCCTGTCGACCTCTCTTTGTGTTCTGCGTACAAGGAATCGAATATTTCTATGTGCTGTGAGCTAAGTAATGTCGTCTGCATAGGAGAGTGTAAGAGTGGTAGGGTAAAGTGGTTCTGGTAAATCGTTAGTGTAGAGAATATATAGGGTAGGGGATAGGACAGAGCCTTGGGGGACACCTGCATGTAAGTTGAAATAGTAAGAGAAGTGATTTCTGAATCGTATACGCATCGTGCAGCCGTCTAAAGAGTTACATAATAATTTCATCATATTTAATGTGAGATCAAAGGAGGTGCAAAGTTTATATTGTAATCCATCATGCCAAACAGTGTCAAAAGCTTTTTCAACATCTTTGGCGACAAGGGCGGTGGTACAGTTTTGGGCCTTGTTTATGTGTATATAATTCAGGATAATGCTCAGAACGTCTTGGGTAGAGCGATGCTGTGGAAACCGAATTGACGCTTGGTAAATAAGTTATTTGTCTCAAGGTGAGTCCTGAGTCGCATATTTGTAAGTCGTTCAAAGGTCTTACCCGAGATTTCAAGAAGGCTAATAGGTATGTAGTTCTTGGTGTCAGTCAAGTCTTTACCAGGTTTAGGAATGAGGCATGTAGTAGCAGATTTGAAGATTGGAGGGAAATAACCAGATGCAAGGGAAGCGTTAAAGAGGCCAGTAATAGCGGAAGCAACAGAAATTGGGAGATGACGAAGGACAAAATGTGAGAGATCAGAAGCACCAGGGGCTTGTTTGGGAAGGTGGGCTAATAGAGTATGAACCTAGGCCACTGAAAAAGGAATGTTAAGAGGATGAGTGGAGAAGAGTGTGTTTAGAGTTATGATAGGATCAGGATTAGTTAAGTCTTCATGATTGCTGCTATGTATGATAATTCTATGTAACTGTATTTGTGTATACCTGAATAAACTTACTTACTGACCTAATGTTCGATGTCTAATGTGTGTGCTATGGAAGATGTATTCCCATATGTCTTTGAAGATGTGGACAACCTCAGTGGGGTCAGAGATCTGTCTGTTATTGTAGGTGATGTGTCTGAAACTCGTAGATGTAGGGGTGCCCATGATTCTCCGAATGAAGGTCCATAATATTTTGGGATCTTTAGTGCGCTGAGTATCAACAGTGTTTATGAGAGATTGCCAATGTCGAGCATGGTCTTCATCTAGGCTATGAATGATATGTAGTCGTAAGATAGCTAGATGCCAACGGATATTATTAAGTCTGTTTTGGTTAGCAAGGAAACGGTGTCTATAACATGTGAGCAGTCTTTCTGTTCTTTTTGAAGGGCGGAAAGAGTAGCGCACTTCGTATTGTGTCATGGGAACAGCCACTGTAGCGGCTTGGGTAATAGACTGTTGGATGCATTGAATTTATGTGTCTATGTCTGAGACTGGCGTATTTTCATAGTCGTGTGTGAGATCTAGAGTGTCTAGGTGCTGTCTGAACACTTCCCAATCCACCTCAGAGTAAGCTGGAGAGGGACGCACAGGGATAAATATGGGGTTTGAAGAAATATGGAGAATGACAGGAAGGTGGTCAGATCCGGAAAGTGGGCCAGGTGTTGTGAAATGGTGTAGATGAGTACTGGCTTTGTTTGTGAAAATTTTGTCAGGAGTGCCTTGGCCATTTTGTGTAAAACTGTAGGGAAGTGAGGTCCAAGGTGAATGAGATGTTTTTGTGTTACAAGGGTACGAAGTTGCCTACCATGCAGGATGGTGGAGTTATCATGGAAGGCCGTGTGTTTGGCATTTAGGTCGGCAAGGAGGTATACAGGGAGATGTGTGTGATTAAAAAGTATGGTTAAATCATGAATGTTAATTAATGTTTTGGTTAGATCTGGTATAAGTTGTGTAGATGATAATGGGACCATGTGTCGTGTAACTTTTCACAGCCATGCTGTGAGAATATGTAAGCGGGAGGGATAAGAATTCATGTTTGATGGTACAGCTCACCAGAATAGCTACGCCATTCCAGTTGTCGGCAGGGGATGAACGGGGATCATCACGCACACACGTGCTGTTTAACGAATAGGCAGCAGAGAGTTTGCATAAATGGGGAGAAATCAGAATGGGGGCACGTCACAAGCGGTGTTCCACAGGGGTCAGTGTACGGCCCTTCGTTGTTCATAATCTACATAAACGACATATATGAGGGAATAAACAGCGTTATAAGCAGATTTGCTAATCACACCAAAATAGGCAGTCCAATTCATTCTAATGAGGACATAGAGCACTCCAGGATGATTTGAATTGACCGATGCAGTGGTCGGAGAAGTGGGATATGCAGTTTAAAATAGACAAATGCAAAGTTCTAAATGTTGGACAGGAAAATAACCATGCTACATATAAAATAAATAATGTAGATCTTGATACTACTGATTGCGAAAAGGATTTAGGAGTTCTGGTCAGCAGTAATTTGAAACCAAGACAACAGTGCATTAGTGTTCGCAATAAAACTAACAGAATCCTTGGCATCATATCAAGAAGTATAAATAATAGAAGTCCTTAGTTTGTTCTTCAACTCTATATATCTGTATAGTTTTGGTCACCGAATTACAGATTGGATATAAATGCACTGGAAAACATACAAAGGAGGATGACAAAGTTTATCCCATGTATCAGAAATCTTCCCTATGAGGATAAACTGAGGACCCTGAATCTGCACTCACTAGAAACGTGCAGAATTAGGGAGGGATATGATTGAGGTGTTTACCTGGAGTTTACCTGGAGAGAGTTCCGGGGGTCAACGCCCCCGCGGCCCTGTCTGTGACCAGGCCTCCTGGTGGATCAGAGCCTGATCAACAAGGCTGTTGCTGCTGGCTGCACGCAAACCAACGTACGAGCCACAGCCCGGCTGATCAGGAACTGACTTTAGGTGCTTGTCCAGTGCCAGCTTGAAGACTGCCAGGGGTCTGTTGGTAATCCCCCTTACGTGTGCTGGGAGGCAGTTGAACAGTCTCGGGCCCCTGACACTTATTGTATGGTCTCTTAACGTGCTAGTGCCCACCCCTGCTTTTCATTGGGGGGATGGTGCATCGTCTGCCAAGTCTTTTGCTTTCGTAGTGAGTGATTTTCGTGTGCAAGTTCGGTACTAGTCCCTCTAGGATTTTCCAGGTGTATTATAATCATGTATCACTCCCTCCTGCGTTTCAGGGAATACAGGTTTAGGAACCTCAAGCGCTCCCAATAATTGAGGTGTATTATCTCCGTTATGCGCGCCGTTTAAAGTTCTCTGTACATTTTCTAGGTCGGCAATTTCACCTGCCTTGAAAGGTGCTGTTAGTGTGCAGCAATATTCCCGCCTAGATAGAACAAGTGACCTGAAGAGTGTCATCATGGGCTTGGCCTCCCTAGTTTTGAAGGTTCTCATTATCCATCCTGTCATTTTTCTAGCAGATGCGATTGATACAATGTTATGGTCCTTGAAGGTGAGATCTCCGACATAATCAACTCCCAGGTCTTTGACGTTGGTGTTTCGCTTATTTTGTTGCCAGAATTTGTTTTGTACTCTGATGAAGATTTAATTTCCTCATGTTTACCATATCTGAGTAATTGAAATTTCTCATCGTTGAACTTCATATTGTTTTCTGCAGCCCACTGAAAGATTTGGTTGATGTCCGCTGGAGCTTGCAGTGTCTGCAATGGAAGACACTGTCATGCAGATTCGGGTGTCATCTGCAAAGGAAGACACGGTGCTGTGGCTGACATCCTTGTCTATGTCGGATATGAGGATGAGGAACAAGATGGGGAGCGAGTACTGTGCCTTGTGGAACAGAGCTTTTCACCGTAGTGCCTCGGACTTTACTCTGTTGACGACTACTCTCTGTGTTCTGTTAGTGAGGAAATTATAGATCCATCGACCGACTTTTCCTGTTATTCCTTTAGCACGCATTTTGTGCGCTATTACGCCATGGTCACACTTGTCGAAGGCTTTTGCAAAGTCTGTATATATTACATCTGCATTCTTTTTATCTTCTAGTGCATTTAGGACCTTGTCGTAGTGATCCAATAGTTGAGACAGACAGGAGCGACCTGTTCTAAACCCATGTTGCCCTGGGTTGCGTAACTGATGGGTTCTAGATGGGTGGTGATCTTGCTTCTTAGGACCCTTTCAAAGATTTTTATGATATGGGATGTTAGTGCTATTGGTCTGTAGTTCTTTGCTGTTGCTTTACTGCCCCCTTTGTGGAGTGGGGCTATGTCTGTTTTTTTTAAATAACTGTGGGACGACCCCGTGTCCATGCCCCCTCTCCATAGGATGGAAAAGGCTCGTGATAGGGGCTTCTTGCAGTTCTTGATGAACACAGATTTTCCATGAGTCTGGCCCTGGGGCAGAGTGCATGGGCATAGTCATTCATCGCTTGTTCGAAGTCATTTGGCGTCAGGATAACATCGGATAGGCTTGTGTTAATCAAATTTTGTGGCTCTCTCATAAAAAATTCATTTTGATCTTCGACTCTCAGTCTGGTTAGCGGCTTGCTAAAAAAATGAGTCATATTGGGACTTGAGTAGCTCACTCATTTCCTTGCTGTCATCTGTGTAGGACCCATCTTGTTTAAGTAGGGGCCCAATACTGGACGTTGTTCTCGATTTTGATTTGGCATAGGAGAAGAAATACTTTGGGTTACTTTCGATTTCATTTATGGCTTTTAGTTCTTCCCGCGATTCCTGACTCCTAAAGGATTCTTTTAGCGTAAGTTCGATGCTTGCTATTTCTCTGACCAGTGTCTCCCTACGCATTTCAGATATATTGACCTCTTTTAGCCGCTCTGTTATTCTTTTCCGTCGCCTGTAAAGGGAGCGCCTGTCTCTTTCTATTTTACATCTACTCCTCCTTTTTCTTAGAGGAATAAGCCTTGTGCATACATCGAGTGCCACCCAGTTAATCTGTTCTAGGCATAAGTTGGGGTCTGTGTTGCTTAGTGTATCTTCCCAGCTTATATCGGTTAAGACTTGGTTTACTTGGTCCCACTTTATGTTTTTGTTATTGAAGTTGAATTTGGTTAATGCTCCCTCGTGACAAGTCTCATTATGTCGGTCTGGGGCTCCACGCATACATGTCTGAACCTCAATTATGTTGTGATCTGAGTATTTTGTTTTTGATATGGTGACATTTCTTATCAGATCATCATTGTTAGTGAAGATGAGGTCTAGTGTATTCTCCAGTCTAGTAGGCTCTATTATTTGCTGGTTTAAATTGAATTTTGTGCAGAGATTTCAAAGCTCGTGTGAGTGTGAGTTTTCATCAGAGCTGCCTCCTGGTGTTATTACTGCAACAATATTATTTGCTATATTCCTCCATTTTAGGTGCCTTAAGTTGAAATCCCCCAGGAGCAAGATGTTGGGTGCAGGAGCTGGAAGATTTTCCAGACAGTGGTCAATTTTTAACAGCTGTTCCTGGAATTGCTGGGATGTTGCAGACTACCACAATGACTAGGTTTTGGTTCTCGACCTTTACTGCTAAAACTTCCACGACCCCCGAAACTCTCTCCAGGTAAACTCCAGGTAAACATCATTTGAAGTATTAAGCAGTTCTGTGCAAACAAGTGACTCTGCAATGTACAGGCCAAGCCCCCCCCTTTTGTCTGTTCACTCTGTCACATCTGTATAGGTTGTAACCTGGGATCCATATTTCGTTGTCCAAGTGATCCTTTATGTGGGTCTCAGTGAAAGCCGCGAACATTGCCTTTGCCTCTGCAAGCAGTCCACGGATGAAAGGTATTTTGTTGTTTGTTGCTGGCTTTAGACCCTGTATATTTGCAAAGAAGAATGTTATCGGACTGGTGGTATTGTTGGTACTGGGGGGGGGGATTTTTTTTCCGGCATTAGTATCTGTATCTGTTGGTTTGGAGTGGAGGCCATCGACTGTGGTTCCACTCCAGGAATGACTGGATTTGGTGTACGATTTCTGCCATTTCCTGCCAGTTTTTTTTCCTTCCTGGCACTAAAAAACCTCTCCCTCTTGAGTGGCTGTGGCTACCCAGGTTTTCCCATGGCCTGGATGTTTTGTATCTTTTTGTCCCCTTTAGATGGTATGCCTGGCAATTTAAGTTATAGCACAGTCTTTCCTCTACTGAAGAGGTACACAGTTCAGGGTGGAAAAGCTTACAGGAAGGGAGTATAAATGGAAAACAGGAATTAATAAAGGGGATGTAAATGGCATGCTAAAAATATGTAACATAAACAGTACTCACAGCAATGGTTTTAGATTGGAAAAATTCAGATTCAGGAAGGATGTAGGAAAGCACTGGTTTGGTAATAGAGTTGTGGATGAGTGGAACAAACTCCCGAGTACCGTCATAGACACTAAGACGTTGTGTAGTTTTATAAATAGGTTGGATAAACACATGAGTGGGTGTGGGTGGGTGTGAGTTTGACCTGACTAGCTTGTGCTACTAGGTCAGATTCCGTGCTCCTTCCTTAAATGACATGTCTGACCTCTCTAGGTCAAGGCATTGGTTCAACTCGGTGGGAGAATTGGACCTGCCTCGCATAGGCCAGTAGGCCTGCTGCAGTGTTTCTTCTTTCTTATGCTCTTATGTCATATTACACATGTTACGTCAGGCCCATACTGGAGTATGCAGCACCATTTTGGAACCCACACCTTGTCAAGTACATCAAAAAATTAGAGAAAGTGTAAAGGTTTGCAACAAGGCTGGTTCCAGAGCTAAGGAAGAAAGGTTAAGGGAAATCGGCCTAACGACACTGGAGGACAGGAGGGTCAGAGGAGACCTGAGAACGACATACAAAATACTGCGAGAAATAGATAAGGTGTACAGAGACAGGCTGTTCTAGTGAGGGGACAGAAACAAGAGGGTCACAATTGGAAATTGAAGACTCAGATGAGTCAAAGAGATGTTAGAAAGTATTTCTTCAGTCATAGAGTTGTCAGGAAGTGGAATATTCTAGCAAGTGATGTAGTGGAGGTAGGAACCATACATAGCTTTAAGTCAAGATATGATAAAGCTCATGGAGCATGGGGAGAGAGGACCTAGTAGCGATCAGGGAAGAGGCAGTGCCAGGAGCTGAGTCGCGACCCCTGCAACCACAAATTGGTGAGTACAAATAAGTGAGTACATGTTACAGTCTGACACTTGTAATATTATACATGTTACAGTCTGACACTTGTAATATTATACATGTTACAGTCTGACACTTGTAATATTATACATGTTACAGTCTGACACTTGTAATATTATACATGTTACAGTCTGACACTTGTAATATTATACATGTTACAGTCTGACACTTGTAATATTATACATGTTACAGTCTGACACTTGTAATATTATACATGTTACAGTCTGACACTTGTAATATTATACATGTTACAGTCTGACACTTGTAATATTATACATGTTACAGTCTGACACTTGTAATATTATACATGTTACAGTCTGACACTTGTAATATTATACATGTTACAGTCTGACACTTGTAATATTATACATGTTACAGTCTGACACTTGTAATATTATACATGTTACAGTCTGACACTTGTAATATTATACATGTTACAGTCTGACACTTGTAATATTATACATGTTACAGTCTGACACTTGTAATATTATACATGTTACAGTCTGACACTTGTAATATTATACATGTTACAGTCTGACACTTGTAATATTATACATGTTACAGTCTGACACTTGTAATATTATACATGTTACAGTCTGACACTTGTAATATTATACATGTTACAGTCTGACACTTGTAATATTATACATGTTACAGTCTGACACTTGTAATATTATACATGTTACAGTCTGACACTTGTAATATTATACATGTTACAGTCTGACACTTGTAATATTATACATGTTACAGTCTGACACTTGTAATATTATACATGTTACAGTCTGACACTTGTAATATTATACATGTTACAGTCTGACACTTGTAATATTATACATGTTACAGTCTGACACTTGTAATATTATACATGTTACAGTCTGACACTTGTAATATTATACATGTTACAGTCTGTCACTTGTAATATTATACATGTTACAGTCTGACACTTGTAATATTATACATGTTACAGTCTGACACTTGTAATATTATACAAGTTACAGTCTGACACTTACAATATTACACATATTACAAATCATGTCTTTTATTTTTTCAGGTTCCTGGTCTTGTGTTGAAGTATCAGGAGCTACGTCAGCAACAACAATATCAGGAGCTACGTCAGCAACAACAATATCAGGAGCTACGTCAGCAACAACAATATCTGAGACGCAAAAGCAACTTCGCCAGTAACAATATCTGAGAAGCAACAGCAGCACTGTCAGCAACAGTATCTGAGAAGCAACAGCAGCACTGTCAGCAACATTATCTGAGAAGCAACAGCAACACTGTCAGCAACAGTATCCGAGAAGCAACAGCAACACTGTCAGCAACAGTATCTGAGAAGCAACAGCAACACTGTCAGCAACAATATGTGAGAAGCAACAGCAACACTGTCAGCAACAGTATTTGAGAAGCAACAGCAACACTGTCAGCAACAATATCTGAGAAGCAACAGCAACACTATCAGCAACAGTATCTGAGAAGCAACAGCAACACTGTCAGCAACAGTATCTGAGAAGCAACAACAACACTATCAGCAACAGTATCTGAGAAGCAACATCAATACAATCGTTAACATTATTAACATCATCTTGCTACTACTGTGTCATGGCTGTAATAACTAAGGAAGAAAATAATGGCTTCGGAATCATGAAAGCTTTGAGTGAGTGTGGTAGAGGAGTGTTGCATCACACATTCTGCTGGGGAACACCAGATAAACCTGATACTACACGTCTTGATCATTATTTAAGCAACTTGAAACAAACATCATCTGCAAACTACTTAAAACTCAATAGTAAAGAACGAAGGTTTAACAAAACACAGAAGAAACTCATTAATAGAAGTCCAAATGGAAGAGAGTTTGATGTTCCACTGCTGTGTAGGAGCATCAAACTTGCTTGTGAGAATGTTGCTCCTCTCAGTGATCCAATATGGATCACTGAGAGTAAAGAAATGGAGTACTACATCACTGCCATAAACAACATGAGGAACGATGCTGTTCACGGTCCACTTGCAGTTACTGATGAAGATTATTTTGAAAAAATGAGAAAACTTCGGGAGTTGTTAACTGGTTGTCTTACGACATCTGGAGAGAGGTATGAGAGAGACCAGGATGAAGTTAACAAGGAGATCCAGCAGATGAATGATAAACTGGACGACATCATGAATGAGATTCTTGGAGAGGAAGATATTATGAAGTATTGTAGTGATGATATAAAACAAATTATCATGAAAGATAGTTATGATAAACTGGAGAAGATTTTAAGAGAAATCATTAATATTAACCCAGTATCTTTTATCAACGACAATTTTCAACTTAAAGTAGACAAAATTTTTGTCGATATTGAAGTTAAACAAGGAAGACGTAGAGGTAAAAATGAACACAAAGATTATAGAGACCTTCTCTCACTTGTCCAGACAACATCTGTGGCATCAAGTGTGAGCTCTGGCACACAACAACAAGGTTCCTGTGTACGACCACAAATACTGTTGCTTGAAGGTGTTGCAGGCAGTGGCAAGACCACTCTAGTTAAGCTAATAACTGAGGAATGGATACAAGGTGGTCAAGGTAACATGAAGGGTTTAGATAATTATGACCTCTTACTGTGGGTGCAGTGCAGGGACAATACCATCAACTCCTACCACCATCTATTAGAAAAACTATTACCAGATGTTTCAGCAAAATTCAGAAATATTTTGCCTAAAATAATAAAGCTTTGTAAAGTAATAATATTAGTTGACGGTCTGGATGAACTCAATAACAACTCCAGAACATTAGTCAAAAGTCTTTTACTGGAATTCCAAAACTCTGTTAACACAACTTTTGTCTGCACCACAAGACCTGAAGTAGTTGAAATGTTCAGGTTGACGATCCCTGAAGCTTATGGTGTGACTAATGCTGAACTACGAGGCATAAATAAAGATCGTTTGGAAGAGTTTGTGCGTCAGATTCACCAGGAGATAATTAATCTCACCAACAGTAACAGAAACACTGATGAACTAGTGAACAAGGTGAGGAAAGTTGCAGGACTTCACGATCACTTACGTCTACCTATGAATTTAACATTTTTCATTTACATCTTGGACCAGGAACCTGATAAGTCAAACATAACCATAACACAAACAGAACTCTACCATAAAGTACATCATATGTGTCAAAGTAAGTTATTAGAGAGATTAACTAACTGTTCAGAGATGAAGGTGATGAATGAAAGTACTCTACAGAAGAGTGTTCAAGAAATATTGAAGATAATATACGCAACATCACTAGAGAGTTTGTCACGTGACCAGTTGAGTCTTGAAGAAGAGACCGTAGATGAACTAATATCTGCTTGTAACAAACATGATATACCTTACCATGAGATGATGTCTGCTTTCTTCAGTTTGAAGCCAATATTGACTTGGCAAGGCATCGAGGAGTGCTACTCTGCACCACACAAGGGAATCCAAGATTACTTCAGTGCTCTGCATATTGTGATGACACTCAAGCACCAGCTGCAATCTTCACCAATACCAGTGATGAAGACACCATCTGTGTCTTCCCAACCACTTGCGACAACTATACCCCCCATCACCAACACAGTATCCCCTTTTAAACTAGCACACGTACACCTGTTTTCACCTGCAGTATAGAGGAGTGTTAAAAGAGAGCATCAATCATCAAGGTAGAATGAACAATTTCCAAAATTTTTTCTGATAAGTGGCGGGTTGCTGCCTGGTACTGGGCCGGGGTCCTGAAGCACCTGCAGGGGAAGTTTTTCTCTCCCCCCAAGAGTCTGGTTGGTCCGAGCCCATGGCTCCATCCCCTGACAACCTAAAAGTCTCCGAACTGTCAAAAAATATCTGCTTTTCACGTAAAAGAATTTTTTTTTTTTTTCGTGGAACGTGGAAAGCTCCTCTCTCTTCCAAACCCTCAGGCCCCAAAAAATGTGGAAATTTTCTTTGGGGTGCCCTAGGCCCCCTCCCCTGGCTACTGCGGGCCCCCCTCACCCCCCATTGTACACACCTCAGATGGACCACCACACCATCATGGACAACACCATTTCTAAAAACCCTTCTAAAAGATATTCAGTCTGGGTGAGTTTGTTTACTTTAATTTTATAATTACTGTATAGAAACTAATCTTTATTTAACTTATTGAAATTTTTAAAATTTATTATGATTATAATTTATTTTTTTTGTAAAAAGTTTTAAATTTAAATGTTAATGAGTGTGTGTTAACATTGCTGTTGGGATAACATTGTGTAGGTTTAACTTTTTTGTGGTGAAAAAAATTTGTGCGGTACAAATTGTTTGGTGTTAAACATTGCGCTGGTGATGACTTTTGTTGGGTTAACTTTGCTGTTTTTTAAAAAATAGATCGAGGGTAACACTGATGTGGTGTTAAAACATTTTATGGTTTTGAATTGTTTTTTAGTGAAAATTTGTTTGGTTGTTTAACTTGTTATTGTGTTAACACTGTTGCTAGTATTAAACATTGGATAATTTTAAACCCTTATTCTCGTGTTAATACTTTGCTAGGGTTAACATTGTTAAATTGGTTAACATTGTTATTGGGTGTTATTATGTATTGGGTGTTTTGATGCAGGTGTTAAAATTTTTATTTTATTTTAAAATTGTGAGTGTTTTTTTTGGGCATTAACATTTTGTTGGTTTTAATATTGTTATTTGTTTTAAAACCAGATATAGGTGTTAACATTGTTTTTGGGTTTTAATATTGTTGCTAGTTTTTAACATTGATTTGAAAAAATGTATTACCAGCTAAGTTTATACATTTTGTTAGGGAAAACTTAACTTAGAAAGAAGCTCATCGCCTGCACAGCCCCCCTGCAGACAGTCTTGAGAAGCTGTCCAAATCATTCCTCAATGGGGAAATAGATATTTATGAAACAATAAATTCCCTCTGGAGTGTTAGTCAGCTATTTCATTCACTGATTGCGACAAACTTACGTTTTGGGGATCAAAGTTCGGGCATATCCCCTGGGTTTATGATAAGTGATAACTCACGACTTTATACTAAAAGCCAGTCAATGTAGTAAATCAGAGTTAGAACACTTCCCTGGGTTAGATCTAAACCCATAATTATGCCCGGAATCCATTGGTTGATTGAAGATAGTGTTTTTGAAGAATGTCACATTTCACTCTGTTGGATCGAAAAATCGTTGTTCACGTTCATCTTTAATTTTCCCACAATTCACTAAGAGTTGATCACACTTTCTGTAAGTGTTTATCGGTTTTGTGGACCTTTGTTCACAACCCCCAAAGTCGTTCCCTTTTGTTTTTTATCCTGGCATCAGTGCATCTCAGTAAGTAAAAAGTAATTGAAGATGCCACAGCACCCCCCCTGTTACTCCCCTAGAACAAAGGAAAACCCTGCCCTAGTACTTTTACTTCCTTCCATTTCCTTATAAAAACAAACAGAATGTTTGTTTTGCTGTCTTAAGCAAGAAAACAATATACACTATTTTTCCATGAAAAAAAAGTGGAAGAGGATTTTTTTTAATTGTCCGAAGGTAAGAGATGGACTGTCTCTTTTTAAACTACACTTGGCAACACTGGACCGCTGGAGTGGCGGTCGCTTGACCACGGGGTCGAATATGGTACTACATCGGGGATAAATTTACTCCATTAGCAGAAAACAAGATATTTGCCCCTTCTGAGAGGGTGGGCCCCTCGGGCGAAAGGGGTGAAGGGGTGAAGGGTGCTAAAGGGGGTGATACCCCCCTCCGGGAAAAAAAATTTTTCCCCACACTGGGGGGCGGAGGGGTTCGCTGAGGTAAAACTATTCATCATTTTAAACATTAATTTTGTTTTTTCCCTACTCGCCCCAAACTGTGCTTGTCTTTTCTGAACGCTTTTTTGGTGGTTTCTGGAGAATCATAATTTTGTTTTCAAAACTGGAAATTCTAACGGCACTAGTTTTTTTTTGTCCGCTTATTCATCACTTTGTTAAAACAAACACCTGTTTAGCCCATTTGTCAGGTAAAAGGTCAAATTTTTCCAAGTGGCCTTGGGACCTCGGGACCATCATTGTAAATTCCCTTTGTCCCCAGGTCTTAGGACTTATGTTTTTCGGGAACACCACTCCATAAAAGTTCCCCAAATAAGGCGAGAAGTCTTCTCCCCAATTTTTCTCCAAAACGTTCAATCACTTTTTTAAAGGGTGTTTGAATTTAAGTCTGAGTCTCGGGTTCGAAATAATAGGATCCTTTATGATTTCTTTATCATTAAGGGAGGAACAGGTTCGGCCTTCTCCCATGGGTAAATGAGGGACTTAACACTTTTTAAATTCCCCAGTCACGGAAAACATAAGTAAGAGGTCTGTTGTTGACTCTTTTTTTTCTATAGTCACAACTGTACGGAATTTTTCTAAGTCATTATGACGATAAAGAGTTTCCTTAAACAACGTTTTACATTCCCGTCATTCTTTCAAAAAATCCCCGGCCAGGGGAGATTTAGGGGAATGTTTCCAAGGGAAAAATGCGTTGATTCAGCATCTGTTGTATTTTTGGTTGATCAAAGTCTTGCTTTAAAGCGCACAGAACAAAGTTCGTTGCTTTGTCTGAAATCATCAGTTGGGAATCCCTTTTTCTCCCTCCCACCCCGTCTGAAAAATTTTTGATAAAGGTTTCCGACATGTCGTGGCTATTCTAGAGTACGCTCTTTGTAGCACGTAACAAAACAGTGTACCCCTTGTGGGAACTTTGTTCCAACTTTTTTGGTTAAAAATTATTAGTCCAGTGAAAATCTCACCTGTCCCCTCAAATGGAGTGACATGAAAAACTCTTTCAGAGGGATATGGAGGCGGACCTGGATAGAATACTCGCATTCTAGTGACGACAAGTATACAGTCCTTTATTTTTTTTTTTTCACCTTTGTGCCCTTGAGGTACCCGTGGATTGTCGTTATGACAAATGGATCAGTACCCCACCTGTAACCTTATGTGGGGTTTTGAAAAATAGTTTTGTTAGAAATGATTTTGGGGATCATATTGGATGTATGGCTTCTTTAGGTAGTGAAGAATTATAATTCTTCCTCGACATCTTAAACTTTTCTGGTCGGATAAAGTCCTAAAAAATTAATTAACAGGTTTCTTTGGGGTTTTTATTTGTTTTTTTCCCAAAAATTATTTTTTGTAGAGAAAAATCTTCTGTATTGTTTCCCCCAGTTTTTAAAAATGGGTTAAAGGACATTATAATCGGGTTTTATTCCTTTAATAAATTTTAAAAAAAAGAGCGTAACTTTTAAAGGTTTCCCAAAGATAAGTTTTTTAATCCCATCAAGGGGCTTTTTCTGTTGTGTTGCAGTATTTACAATTTTTTTTTGCTGTGTTCAAGCAAAATGTTTCTTCTGCATAAGTGGCCTTTTGGAGGCCAGTTATTTTCATTAAGAGCCAGTTGGGTCCGGGAGCCATAATTTTTTTTCACAAATTTTTGAGTGGGCCCCAACGTGACAACATGTCAGCGGTTCTTTGGGTAGAGCGGGAAAAGAGATAATCCCCTTGATCTTTTTTTTTCTGGCTTTTCTGTACATAGCCCAACTTACTTTTATTATTTTTAAACCACTGGAAAACTGCTTCATTATCATCCAGATCCGGTTTTTCAATAGTGAGATGATCAAGTACTTTGTTGAGTTTAGACAGCAAATTTTGTACCACATAATGCTGTAATTCATTGTGTTATGTTTGACCTTAAAGGGTGTACCCGGCCTTTGAATAATTAGTGTACTTCTTCGCATTATCATGAAAGCTACGCCCCATAACCTCTGGTTGACGCCACGAAACATGAAAGTGATTGTTTCCCTTTGCCCTTATTTGTGGGGGAAAATTTTAATTTGATGGTTGTTTAAAACCCCTTGGATTTTCACCCCATGTTTGACTCATTTCTAGGGGCAAGTTCTCACCCCATCCAATTTTTGGGTTTTCCATGCATCTTGCATAAGCATTTTAAACCCTTTAGGGTAATTGGGTGATATCGTATTTTTACTGTCAGAGGTACAGATTGTGATACCTTTGACAGTAAACAGTTTAGGAGTTACCATGTTTTATTGTTGTCTTTTTAGACAAAAATTATTTTGTGTTTTCCAATTAAGTCCCAGCAATTTTGAAATCAGGAATTTCAGCTTCAGGGAAATCTTTGATAAGTTCCCTTAATTTTTTGAATTTTATTCCCCAAACCCTTAGGGCATATTTGCTTTTTCTCTCCTTTTTAAATTTTCCTGTAAAAATTTTTCAAATCTTCTTTATTCACTTTCCTTGAAATTGTCCACTAGAACTTTTCTTTAAATTTCTTGAAGGATTTCGATTTCTTCAAAGGGTTTATTTAAGTAGTTCTGTAAGAAGGGAGGGGATTTTGCACCAAAATTAAATACTGATTTAAAAACGAAAATTTTCAAGGACTTTGAGGTTTTCATGGGATTTCGGCCACAAGAATCAGTATAATCTCTATTTTTTCTTGTGTCCTACTTTTAAAAAAGCTTTGGAATATCAGCCGGTAGGCATATGTTTTTGTGCGAAATTTCATAAGCACGTCTCCAATTCTCAGTTAGTGGGGGTTTCCGGTATCAGACAGCTTTAAAGATTGTAATTTTTTTTTGCACGTGCGCTGCAATTTATACAACCGTTGGAGTTTTTTCAAAATCTTTTCTGACTCCATGGTGCGGGAATAATGAGTTTTCTTCAATTATCTTCGACTATTTCCTCAATGAATTTATTGTCCAACTTTCTTGTAGATATTATCATAGTCACAAATCGTAATGACACGATTGCAAACAAACCATACCCCGGCGGAATTGAACCCGCGGTCAAGATCTAAAAAACCCCACCCCGCGCGTTAGGTTAGGGGCTAACGCGAGGGCGGGGTTTTTGAGACTTTGCCGGGTTCAACCCCGGGCCCCGGGGTTTTGGTTTATCATAGACAGTCAGTAGTTTGGGTTCTTCAGGAGTCATGGTTTTTGTGCTTTCATTTTCCGAAAGTATCGATAATTGCTGGGGGGTTTGGGGGTGGATTTAATTTCCAGGGTGCCTAACCATAAAAGCCCGTTTTTATATTTGACAGTTCCAAAAATTTTGGGTATAAGTCTGAGACTCTTGTGGGCTTGGTTTATTTACACAATACCTGTCGATCAAAACCCCACAACTTATAAAAGGTTCATTCATTTTTCCAGAATGAAATTTTTGTGGGGTACATGATCAAGCGGTTATTCTCGTAACTGTCATTTTTTCCCCTAATCCTGGGGTTTTACCTGGAGAGAGTTCCGGGGGGCAACGACCCCCCGGCCCCGGGCTGTGACCGGCCTTGGTGGATCAGGCCTGATCAACCGGCTGTTTCTGCTGGCTGACGCCAAAAACCCAAGTACGGCCACCCCGGCTGATCAGGGGTACTTTATGCTTTTCCGTGCCCGCTTGAAGACTGCAAGGGGTTGTTGGTACCCCTTATGTGTGCTGGGAGGCAGTTGAAAAGTCTGGGCCCCCGGGCTTTTTGTATGGTCTCTTAACGTGGGAAATCCCCCGCTTTTCTTTGGGGGATGGTGCATCGTCTCCAAGTCTTTTGCTTTCGAGTGAGTGATTTTCGTGTGAATTCGGTACTATCCCTCTAGGATTTTCCGGTGTATAAAACAGTATCTCTCCCTCCTGCGTTCCAGGGAATACAGGGTTTTGAACCTCAAGCGCTCCCCGTAATTGAGGTGTTTTATCTCCGTTTTGCCGCCGTGAAAGTTCTCTGTACATTTTCTAGGGGGCAATTTCCTGCCTTGAAAGGGGGTGTTTGTGTTTCGCAATTTCCGCCTAGATAGAACAAGGACCCAAAAGTGTCCATGGGCTTTGGGCCCCCCCTGTTTTGAAGGTTTCATTATCCTCCTGTCATTTTTTAGCAGTGCATTTTACAATTTTAGGTCCTTGAAGGGGGATCCTCCCACATGATCACTCCCCGGGCTTTGCGTTGGTGTTTTGCTCTATTTTTGGCCAGAATTTGTTTGTCTTGATGAGATTAATTTTCCCCCATGTTTTTCCTATTGAGTAATTGAAATTTCTCATCGTTGAACTTAAATTGTTTTCTGAGCCCACGAAAGTTTGGTTGATGTCCCCTGGAGCCTTGCAGGTCTGCAAAGGAAACATGTCTGAGTTCGGTTATCTGCAAAGGAAGACACGGGGCTGTGGCTGACATCCTTGTCTGTGTCGGATATGAGGATAGGAACAAGTGGGAGGAGTACTGTGCCTTTTTGGGAAAAGAGCTTTTCACCGTTGCGCCTGGGCTTTACCCCTTTTTGAGACTATCGTGTTTGTTAGTGAAGAAATTATGATCCATCGACCGCTTTTCTGTTTTTTTTAGCACGCATTTTTGCGCTATTACCCATGGTCACACTTGTCGAAGGCTTTTGCAAAGTCTGTAATGATTTCACTGATTTTTTTGTCTTCAGTGCATTTAGGGGCCTTGTGTAGGATCCAAAAAGTTTTAGACGACAGGGAACCCGTTCTAAAACCCCGTTGCCCTGGGTTGTTAAAATGTGGGTTTCTAGATGGGTGGTGATTTGCTTTTAAAAACCTTTCAAAGTTTTTGATATGGGTGTTGTGCTATTGGTCTGTGTTCTTTCTGTTGTTTACGCCCCTTTGTGGGGGGGTATGTCTGTTGTTTTTAGTAATGTTGGACGACCCCCGTGTCCCGCTCCCCTCCATAGGATGGAAAAGGCTGTGATGGGGCTTCTTGCAGTTCTTGATGAACACGAGTTCCTGAGCTGGCCCTGGGGCAGAGGCATGGGTTGTCATTTACGCCGTTCGATCATTTTCGCGGGTAACTCGGATAGGTTGTGTTAACCAATTTTCTGTGGCTCTCCCCCTAAAAAATTTTAAATTTTGGATCTTGACTCTCAGTCTGGTTAGCGGTTGCTAAAACTGAGTCATATTGGGCTTGAGTAGCTCACTCATTTCCTTTCTGTCACTGTGTTGGGGCCCATCTGTTTAAGTAGGGGCCCAATATGGAGTTGTTCTCGATTTTATTTGGCTAGGGGAAGAAAAACTTTTGGGTTTCTTTTGATTTATTTTTTTGGCTTTTAGTTTTCCCCCGACCCGACTCCCAAAGGTTCTTTTAGTTAAATTCGTGCTTGTATTTCTGACCTGTCCCTACGCATTTCAGATATATTGACCCCTTTTAGCCGCTCTTTTTTTTTTCCGGGCCGTAAAGGGAGCGCCTGTCTCTTTCTATTTTACATTTACTCCCCTTTTTTAGAGGAATAAGCCCTTTTGCATACTCGAGTGCCACCGAGTTAAAGTTCTAGGTAAGTTTGGGGGTTTGTTGCTTAGTAATTTCCCCCCTTATATCGGGGTTGGGCTTGGTTTACTTGGTCCCACTTTTGTTTTTTTTATTGAAGTTGAATTTTTGGGAAGCTCCCCGTGACTGTCTCATTATGTTGGTCTGGGGCTCCACCATACATTTCTGAACCTCAATTATGTTGTGATGAGTATATTGTTTTTTGATATGGTGACATTTCTTATCAGATCATCATTTTGGAAGATAGGTCTAGGTTTCTCCAGTCTGTAGGCTCTATTATTTTTGGTTTTAAAATTGAATTTTGTGCAGAGATTTAAAAGCTCGTGTGAGTGTGAGTTTCATCAGGCTCCTCCTGGTGTTATTACTGCAAAAAAAATTATTTGCTATTTTTCTCCCTTTTTGTGCCTTAATTGAAATCCCCCCGGAGAAGATGTTGGGTGCAGGAGCTGGAAAATTTTCCAGACAGTGGTAATTTTTTTAAAAGCGTTCCTGGAATTGCTGGGGGTGTTGCATCCCCGGGGGCTTTTAGACTCCCAATGACTGGTTTTGGTTCTCGCCTTTTGCTAAAACTTCCACTACACATTTGGGATAAAGCAGTTCTGTGCAAAAAAGGATCTGCAAGTACAGGCCAAGCCCCCCTTTTTCCTGTTCACTCCCGTCACTTCTGTTAGGTTGTAACCGGGTCCCCTATTTCGTTGTCCAGTGATCCTTTTGTGGGTCTCATTTAAAGCGCGAAATTGCCTTTGCTTGCAAGAGTCCCCGGTTTTAAAAGGGATTTTGTTGTTTGTTGCTGGCTTTAACCCTGTTATTTGCAAAAAGAATGTTTTCGGGGCTGGGGGTATTGTTGGTACTGGGGGGGATTTTTTTCCGCATTTGTATCTGTATCTGTTGGTTTGGAGTGGAGGCCCTCGACTGTGGTTCCATCCCGGAATGACTGGATTTGGGGTACGATTTTGCCATTTCCCGCCCGTTTTTTTTTTTTTCCCGGGACTAAAAAAACCCCCCCTCTTAGTGGTTGGACCCAGGTTTTCCCCTGGCCCCCGGATGTTTTTTTATCTTTTTGTCCCCTTTAGATGGGATGCCTGGGAAATTTTAAATTTTACACAGTCTTTCCTGTCTAAGAGGTTCACAGTTCAGGGTGGGGAAAAAAATTACAGGAAGGGAGTTTGCATTTTCCTGTTGCAATTTTGGGCAGGCATTTTTAGGTTTGGCATAGTTGCACGTCCCCTTGTTTTTCCAGATTTCCCTGCAGCAGTACCTTTTTGGGTTTCCCCTTGCCGGGTTTCGTGATGTATTCCTGTTGGTGCATGTTTTTCCCTGTCTTACTTTATCCTCCCTACGCCAAAAATGGGGTCCCCCCCGTTGTTTTGGTAATATATCCTCACTATTGCTAGTGGAGTCCTCTTGTTTGCATTTCTGCGGTATTTTAGTTTGCAATATTGGTTTTATCTTTTCTTTGATACCTTGGGGTTTTCCCCACTTGGGTCCTGCCCCTATGAGGCTTTATATGTATTCCCCTTTCCGCATATAATTCAGTAATCAGTAATCAGTATAATCGTATCAGCTTTCTTTCCCCTTTGAGAGGGAAGGGACCACATACCATGTGGCCCCCTGCTGTTTTCGCAAGTGAAGTCTGTTTACTTACTAGTTTTGCACAATCAGTCTAATAAACATTCCAATGATTAAATAATGGACTAATAGTGTCCGCTGTGCAGGGGCAGGGGTAAATTGCCTTTTCTCTTTCAGTGCTGCACTGTTCTTTTTATCCCTGGATTGCAAGACTTAGGAAATCTCTACTACCACAGTTTATGTCTTTTTTCTGTTTCCTGACAAACGGATTCGGCTAGGTCATATGTCTGTTTACCAGAATTGTGGAAAAAAACCCGCTATTCTAACTGTACTTTGGGATGGGTTTTTATTATTTCGCAAACTTTTTTTCTTATGAAGGCCTTTTTGAGCCCTTGATCAAATAATGTTAGACATTGGTTTTGTGTAATTTATTAGATCTCAAACTCGAGCATCGGGGAGCAGTTCTTTAATCTTATCCTCCTTTTTGCTGTTGTTTTTGATTTCCCGATTTGTGGAAAATCTTTGCTGTCCAAAATTTTTGGGGTAATGCTTATGAGCATACCCTTGCATTTAAAAAAACTTCTTTTGGAGATTTTTCCTCCCCTTTTGTTCACCTAAACAAAAATTTTAGCTGATGAAAACGTTTTTTACGGCCTCCCTGGCTCAATGTGTTCCATCACAAAGTACACATTTTGGAGAAGTTTAGTGGACAGTTTGTTTTTTTTTCTGTGTATTAGATTTATAAAGCCTAATGGATTTCCATTCTGTGGTTAAGTGGGAGTAGGAATACTCTTTTTTACTGATTTGAAGGTTTATTATCCACGAATTTGTGATTTTTCTCTTTCTCGTTGCTTGATGCATGAAATTTTTTGTTTGAAAAACCCTTGCTAATTTTTCACAATTTAAAAAACTTTTTTTTGAACATAATATTTAATCGTTTTATAGTTTTTGGTGAACAATTTTCTTGTACAATACCACGAAAAACCAACACATGTTTTGGTTATATTTAGCACCTAGAATTGAGACTATTTTTAATGTGATTTAAATGCCTGTAAGTCTGAAAAAAAATGTTTTTTGGGGGCTTCAAGCTTGATATTAAGACTGCAAAGTCTAAATTGGGCCCTTGTCCAAAACAAAATAATTTTTCTGCAAAACAGTAAGGCTATTGTAATTGCCTTTTAAAACGGGAAAGACTTAAAACATTCATAGGGTTTTCCTTCACAAGACATTTTAAAATAATTGAATTGCAATCTCATTACTTTATTCGTGAATTTACAGGATTATACCACAAAGAAATTTTTCATAAATTATGACCCTTTGGGAAAAAGGGAATGACAAGGTAGGTCTTGGGAATGGGACCTTTTGTTTAAGGGGGTTTAAAAGGTTTTGACCCCTAGTTACAGTGGTTCTGTGACAGAGTTTTGCGGCAGAAGCCTGTATCCTGTCCCCTTAAAATTTTGATTACAAAAGTATCCAAAACATTTTTAATTTCATCCTCAATGGATTGATTCAAGAAATTTTTTTTCATAATGGTAATCTGAATTAAAATTTTTTCCAGACGTTGTGTAAGTAATTCAAATTTGACCTCAAGATCATCAAAATCTATGTTTGTATCTTGAGTTAATCCTATACAGACTGAAATTAGATTTTCTAATTGTGTAATCTTAGTCTGTAAAGATTGAAACTGAGTTTTCAAACAAGCCATTTTAATGGTATACCGAAAATTCTAGCACCACACTTAAAGTGTTTAAAAAACACTGTACTGCTATAAACAGCTGAGTTTTTGTTATGCTTAAGTCAGCAATAATCAAGTCAGACACTACTGACCCACTAAGCTTAACCTCAGGGTCAATGACCATGAAGGGTACAGGGTACATGTGTCTGGTGTTTATGGCTTGAGTTTGCTGTGACAGCCTGACCACGATGATTAATCGTAAATAATGTTATACACTTCATTCACTGTACACTATAAATGTCACTGTATAACTGTAAATCACACGTGAATATTACTTACACACATATAAATGTCACTGTTAATATGTATTTGAAAGCTTACACTTTATTTATAAGTTCCTCTAATATAACAGGTATATCTATAAGAAACAAACTTTAACATAATCTTGTCTCTTAATTTCTGTTTATAAACATTATAAACACTATGTGTATATCCTTTAGGAGTCAGGAATCGCGGGAAGAACTAAAAGCCATAAATAAAATCGAAAGAAACCCAAAGTATTTCTTCTCCTATGCCAAATCAAAATCGAGAACAACGTCCAGTATTGGGCCCCTACTTAAACAAGATGGGTCCTACACAGATGACAGCAAGGAAATGAGTGAGCTACTCAAGTCCCAATATGACTCAGTTTTTAGCAAGCCGCTAACCAGACTGAGAGTCGAAGATCAAAATTAATTTTTTATGAGAGAGCCACAAATTTGATTAAACAAGCCTATCCGATGTTATCCTGACGCCCAAATGACTTCGAACAGGCGATAAATGACATGCCATGCACTCTGCCCCAGGGCCAGACTCATGGAACTCTGTGTTCATCAAGAACTGCAAGAAGCCCTATCACGAGCCTTTTCCATCCTATGGAGAGGGAGCATGGACATGGGGGTCGTCCCACAGTTACTAAAAACAACAGACATAGCCCCACTCCACAAAGAGGGCAGTAAAGCAACAGCAAAGAACTACAGACCAATAGCACTAACATCCCATATCATAAAAATCTTGGAAAGGCTCCTAAGAAGCAAGATCACCACCCATCTAGAAACCCATCAGTTACACAACCAGGGCAACATGGGTTTTAGAACAGGTCGCTCCTGTCTGTCTCAACTATTGGATCACTATGACAAGGTTCTAAATGCACTAGAAGGCAAAAAGAATGCAGATGTAATATATACAGACTTTGCAAAAGCCTTCGACAAGTGTGGCCATAGCGTAATAACACACAAAATGCGTGCTAAAGGAATAACAGGAAAAGTCGGTCGATGGATCTATAATTTCCTCACTAACAGAACACAGAGAGTAGTCGTCAACAGAGTAAAGTCCGAGGCAGCTACGGTGAAAAGCTCTGTTCCAAAAGGCACAGTACTCGCTCCCATCTTGTTCCTCATCCTCATATCCGACATAGACAAGGATGTCAGCCACAGCACCGTGTCTTCCCTTGCAGATGACACCCGAATCTGCATGACAGTGTCTTCCATTGCAGACACTGAAAGGCTCCAGGCGGACATCAACCAAATCTTTCAGTGGGCTGCAGAAAACAATATGAAGTTCAACGATGAGAAATTTCAATTACTCAGATATGGTAAACATGAGGAAATTTAAATCTTCATCAAAGTACAAAACAAATTCTGGGCCACAAAATAGAGCGAAACACCAACGTCAAAGACCTGGGAGTGATCATGTCGGAGATCTCACCTTCAAGGACCAAAACATTGTATCAATCGCATTGCTAGAAAAATGACAGGATGGATAATGAGAACCTTCAAAACTAGGGAGGCCAAGCCCATGATGACACTCTTCAGGTCACTTGTTCTATCTAGGCTGGAGTATTGCTGCACACTAACAGCACCTTTCAAGGCAGGTGAAATTGCCGACCTAGAAAATGTACAGAGAACTTTCACGGCGCGCATAACGGAGATAAAACACCTCAATTACTGGGAGCGCTTGAGGTTCCTAAACGTGTATTCCCTGGAACGCAGGCGAGAGAGATACATGATTATATACACCTGGAAAATCCTAGAGGGACTAGTACCGAACTTGCACACGAAAATCAATCACTACGAAAGCAAAAGACTTGGCAGACGATGCAACATCCCCCAATGAAAAGAAGGGGTGTCACTAGCACGTTAAGAGATCATACAATAAGTGTCAGGGGCCTGAGACTGTTCAACTGCCTCCCAGCATACATAAGGGGGATTACCAACAGACCCCTGGCAGTCTTCAAGCTGGCACTAGACAAGCACCAGCAGTAACAGCCTGGTTGATCAGGCTCTGATCCACCAGGAGGCCTGGTCACAGACCGGGCCGCGGGGACGTTGACCCCCGGAACTCTCTCCAGGTAAACTCCAGGTAAACACTCAGACAAACTGAATATCAGTTGGGTTGTTGTTGTCGTCAGCGCTTCTCGAGCTTGGAGCAGTAGATGATGGGTGCCATCCCCCGTTTTCTTGTTGGGTGAGTCACCCAGCTCCCGTTTTCTTTGGTTGAACGCTGGGTTAGCGCTCGTTTTCTTTTGGCTCTCCATTCTCTGTGATTGAGTCTGGAGGGACTCATTTATACTGATTTATATTGTAAAACACTAGTTTTACAGCTTTTTTCGAGGGACCTTCTCTCGTAGGTTATTTGTACACTGTAGTACAACATATTTGGACCACAGTGTGGCCTTTATCCGGTTCGAGCACGACCAAAATGTTGAGAAATGGTATTACCAGCTAAGCTTATACATTTTGTATAGGGAAAACTTAGAAAGACAGCTCATCGCCTGCACAGCCGCCCTTGTAGACGAGGTCTTGAGAAGCTGTCGAAGTCATTCCTCAATGGGCTGAAATAGATATAATTATGTAAACGATAAATTACCCCTAGGGGGTGTTATGTCAGCATATTTCATTCACTGATTGCTGACAAACTTACGTGTGTGGACTCAAAGGTCAGCATATCACCTGGGTTTATGATAAGTGACTAACTCACGACTTTATACTCAACTGTGCAGTCAATAGTAGTACATCACGAGTTAGAACACTTACCTGGGTATATGTATCTGAGCCATACGCCCGGATATCCATTGAGTTGATTGAAGAATAGTGTTTTTTGAAGAATATCACACTACACTCTGTTGGATCGCAACACTCGTTGTTACACTGTTCATCAATAATTATTCACACAATTTCACTAAGAAGTTGATCACACTTCTCTGTAAGTGTTTATCGTGTTTTGTGAGACACTTTGTTCACACTAACCCCAAATCGTTTTTGTGGTTTCCTGGCGTCAGTGTCACTCCAGTAGATCAAAAGAAATCTGAAGACCCCACAGCGCCCCCCCCGTTATTCCCCAGACAAAAAAAAAAGCTGCCTAGTATTTTTACTTCCTTCCCTTCCCCTCGATGAAGAAAAGCAGAATGTTTGATTCTTGCTGTCTTAAGCAAGAAAACAATAAAACATTATTTTTCCATGTTATAAGGGGGGCAGGTTTTCCTTAATTGTCCTGAAAGGAAAAGGATTACGTCTCTTACTAAAATACACGTGCAACATGGACGCAAGGAGCGGCGGTCGCTTGCCACAGGTCGTATTTGACTGCTCGGGGGACAATCGCTGTGAGTAAAAAAGTATTTGCCCCCTTCGAGAGGCTGGGCCCCTTAGGGTAAAAGGGGGCGAAGGGGTAAAGGGGGCTGAAGGGGGCTGATACCCCCCCCTGGAAAAAATTTCCCACATTGATTTGTCACATTTTTCCTTGTTTTTTTTAACTTGTGGTTGTTGGAAACATTGCCCCTGCTATTAACATTGTTGGGTATAACTTTTTTTTAGTATTAACATTGTTGCTAGTTTTAACTTTTATTGTTGGAGTTAACATTTTGAAATTTTTAACATTGTTTTTGGTGTTAAAAATTAACATTATGGTTTTAGCAACATTGCCTTGTGTTAACTCTGAATACATGCTAACATTGTTTTTGGGTGTTCAGTTTGATTAAGAAATTGTTGTTGGGTTTTAAAACATGTTTGGTATTAAAAAATTTTTATTGTTTTAGTTTTTAACTTTTTTGGGGAGTTAACATTGTATTAATTTTTAACATTTTGTTGTTAACATTGTTGAATTTTTTAAAACATTGTTTTGGGTTTAAACCTTTGGGGTCTTGAGAAAACCAGGAATCTTGAAAAGCTAGTGGTCCAAAAGTCAACTGGGGGTCTTGAAGCATAATTTTTTTAAATACATGTAGGGGTCTTAAAAGTTTTCCCAGCAGTCTAAAGACAGATAGGATTTGTAGACAGCTTGGGGGTTCTAAGACACCCAAGTTTTGAAGACAGATAGGGGACTCGAAGACTCCCCAGGGTCCTGACACTTTTGGTCTCAAAGACAGCCGGAGTCATGAGTGAAACGAGAGGTTTGAAGCGCTAGGGGTTTTGAAACCTGGGGGTCTTAAAGACAGCATTTTTCTTGCGGACAGCCAGGGGTTTTAAGGGGGGCTGGAGTCGAAGACGGCTGTGGGCCCACAAAGAAAATTGGGTGTTTTGAAGAAAACCCGGGGTCTTGAAACTAGCCGGGGGTTTTGTTTTGGTAATCCCCCAAATAATGATAGGGGGAAGTGAACAGACTTGGACCCCTGAATTTATTATGTTGTCTCTTAGTATCCTCATGGCTCCACTGTAATTCACTGGGATATGTTGCCCCCCTCCCAAAGTCTTGTCCCCAGGGGGTGATTCCCCTGTGTGGTTTTGGGAACTAATATCTCTAAAATTTTCCCAAATGAAAATTTACGATTTATCTTACTTTCGAAGCAAATCTTTCATATTTACCCGTGTGAGATCAGTTATTTTTATATTGTATAATATAATAATGTAATATTTTAGTTGTTCACAAAAACTTGGGGGTTAAAAAACGGTTAAAATTGTTCACTATTCTTGGGTAATATACAGTGTAATATTGTTTTAATTTGGTGTAATAACGTTTAATTTGTTCCCATCTCTTTGGGGTAATATACAGTGTAATATTGTTCACATCACTTGGGGCAATATACAGTGTAAGTAGTGAGTGTGGTGAGTTTGTAAGAGGGTGTTAATAGTGTTTTTTCCCGGTACAGGAGTGCCTGGAGAGGTTCAGTGGGTTTCCCCCATGGTGGGGGAGTGACAACACTGCTGAGAAATGAAACACTGGTTGGCTTGCCGGGTGTGGTGAGGCAACCAGTCGCTGCCCTCCACAAAATACACCACTGTCACCTCCAAAACTACTCAACTTAAATTCCTCATGGTGTTAGACGTGTTCTTACTCACTTTAAAGTGGTTGTAGGGGTGAGTCACAACTCTGGCTCGACTCTTCACGATCGCCCCTAGGTCCATGAGCTTTATTTTAAACCCCTGGTCGCCCCTGTCCAAGGGCTTTTTATCCTTTTCTTAAAGTACGTATGGGATCTTCTCCACTCCTCCTATCCAGACTATAAAATTCCCGGTAACCTTTGACTGAAGAAATACTTTCTAACATCCCTGTGACTCATCGAGGGTTTCCCTTTTTGCTGTGTCCCATTTCCCGGAAAATTTGTCTCTGTCCATCTTGTCGATTCCCCTCAGTATTTTTTGTCTTTATGTCCTCCCTTGTCCCTCCCTTTCCCCATGTGTCGTCAAACAATTCCCTTAACCTTCCTCGTGGACTGCCCCTTCTCTGGGACCAGTTGGGCGAAACCTTTGCACTTTTCTGGTTTACTGACGTGATTGGCAAGGTGTCTGTTCCCAAAATGGAATTGCATACTCTAATTTTGGGGCCCCGCATAATGGGGTTTCGGGGGGCGAAACCCTTATGAGATGCCAGAATACTATTTTTAGATTTGCTAGTTTGCTCATATGCTGCGCAGTTATTTTGGGTTTACGTGCATCTCAGGAAATGTGCTTGGGGATTATACACCCCAAAATAATTTTCCCTTTTTTAAAGGGTTTTTGGCTTTATCCCCCCAGACTTTTACTCTTTGTGGGTTTTTTGTCTTTCCCCAAACTTTATGACTTTGCACTTGGTGGGGTTAAAATCCAGGAGCAAGTTGCTGCACCAGGTCTGCACCCTGTTAGATCCTTGTAGTCCTGTTTGTGCTCCTCCAAATTTAATTTCCCCCATTTAACCCTCACATTTTCTGCAAACAGGGACACTTTTGAGTCTATTCTTTTCCCTCATGTTCATTAACAAAGAAAAAGCCCATCTGGACTTACCCCTGTGGAACCCCCCCTCGTCATATTTTAAAATTTTTCCCCGGGGGGGGGTATTAGCCCCTTTTAGCCCCTTTTGCCCCCTTTTAGCCCTGAGGGCCCAGCCCTTCAGAAGGGCAAGCATTTTGTTTACTGCTACAGCAAGTAATTGATCCCCCGATGCAACGATATGTGTCGTGGTTAAGCGACCACCGCTACTTGCAAAAGTCCAGGTTGCAAAGGTTTTTATAAGAGACGCCATCCTTCCTTAGCAGGACAATTAAGGAAAAAATTTTTCTCCACTTTTTTACAATGGAAAGATAGTGTACATTGTTGTCTAGCTAAGACAGAAGAATCAAGCATTTACTTTTGTTGTGAGGAATGGGCAAGGAAAAAAAAGTACTAGGGGCGCTTTTTCCTTTTTGTTCCTGGGGGGTTTACCTGGAAGGGGTTCCGGGGGTCAAGCCCCCGCGGGCCCCCTCGTAACCGGCCCCCTGGTGGTCAGAGCCCGCAAACCCGGGTGTTGCTGCTGACTGCACGCAAACCCAAAGTACGAGCACAGCCCGGCGGTCAGGAACCCACTTTAGGGGCTTTCCAAACCAGCTTTAAGCTGCCAGGGGACTGTTGGTAACCCCCTTTTGTATGTGGGGGGGCAGTTTACAGTCTTTGGGCCCCCAAAAATTTTGTATGGTCTCTTAACGGCTAAACACCCGCTTTTATTGGGGGGGGTGTTTTCAAAACGTCGCCAAGTCTTTTGTTTTCGTATGAGTGATTTTTGTGGCAGTTCGGTACAGTCCCCCTGGATTTTCGGGGTATTTAATCAGTATCTCCCCGCCTGCATCCGCGAATACAGTTTTAGGACCTCAGCATCCCATAAATTAGGTGTTTTTCCGTTATGGCGCCGTGGGGAAGGGTTTTTGTATGCTTTTTGGGCGCAATTTTTACCTGCCCTTTAAAGGTGCGTTAGTTTGGGGCAATATTCCAGCCTAGATAGAACAAGTGACTGAGAGTGTCATCATGGGCTTGGCCTCCCTAGTTTTGAAGGTTCTCATTATCCATCCTGTCATTTTTCTAGCAGATGCGATTGATACAATGTTATGGTCCTTGAAGGTGAGATCCTCCGACATGATCACTCCCAGGTCTTTGACGTTGGTGTTTCGCTCTATTTTGTGGCCAGAATTTGTTTTGTACTCTGATGAAGATTTAATTTCCTCGTGTTTACCCTATCTAAGTAATTGAAATTTCTCATCGTTGACTTCATATTGTTTTCTGCAGCCCACTGAAAGATTTGGTTGATGTCCGCCTGGAGCCTTGCAGTGTCTGCAATGGAAGACACTGTCATGCAGATTCGGGTGTCATCTGCAAAGGAAGACACGGTGCTGTGGCTGACATCCTTGTCTATGTCGGATATGAGGATGAGGAACAAGATGGGAACGAGTACTGTGCCTTGTGGAACAAAGGTTTTCACCGTAGCTGCCTCGGACTTTACTCTGTTGACGACTACTCTCTGTGTTCTGTTAGTGAGGAAATTATAGATCCATCGACCGACATTTCCTGTTATTCCTTTAGCACGCATTTTGTGCGCTATTACGCCATGGTCACACTTGTCGAAGGCTTTTGCAAAGTCTGTATATATTACATCTGCATTCTTTTTGTCTTCTAGTGCATTTAGGACCTTGTCGTAGTGATCCAATAGTTGAGACAGACAGGAGCGACCTGTTCTAAACCCATGTTGCCCTGGGATGGGTAAGTGATGGGTTTTTAGATGGGTGGTGATCTTGCTTCTTAGGACCCTTTCAAAGATTTTTATGATATGGGATGACTCACAAAATCGTAATGACACGATTGCAAACAAACCATACCCCGGCCGGGATTTGAGACTCTATGACCGCGGGTTCAATCCCGGCCGGGGTATGGTTTTTTATGATATTGGATGTTTGTGCTATCGGTCTGTAGTTCTTTGCTGTTGCTTTACTGCCCCCTTTGTGGAGTGGGGCTATGTCTGTTGTGTTTAGTAACTGTGGGACGACCCCCATGTCCATGCTCCCTCTCCATAGGATGGAAAAGGCTCGTGATAGGGGCTTCTTGCAGTTCTTGATGAACACGGAGTTCCATGAGTCTGGCCCTGGGGCAGAGTGCATGGGCATGTCATTTATCGCCTGTTCGAAGTCATTTGGCGTCAGGATAGCATCGGATAGGCTTGTGTTAACCAAATTCTGTGGCTCTCTCATAAAAAATTAATTTTGATCTTCGACTCTCAGTCTGGTTAGCGGCTTGCTAAAAACTGAGTCATATTGGGAATTGAGTAGCTCACTCATTTCCTTGCTGTCATCTGTGTAGGACCCATCTTGTTTAAGTAGGGGCCCAATACTGGACGTTGTTCTCGACTTTGATTTGGCATAGGAGAAGAAATACTTTGGGTTTCTTTCGATTTCATTTATGGCTTTTAGTTCTTCCCACGATTCCTGACTCCTATAAGATTCCTTTAGCTTAAGTTCGATGCTTGCTATTTCTCTGACCAGTGTCTCCCTACGCATTTCAGATATATTGACCTCTTTTAGCCGCTCTGTTATTCTTTTCCGTCGCCTGTAAAGGGAGCGCCTGTCTCTTTCTATTTTACATCTCCTCGTTTTTCTTAGAGGAATAAGCCTTGTGTGTACATCGAGTGCCACCAAGTTAATCTGTTCTAGGCATAAGTTGGGGTCTGTGTTGCTTAGTATATCTTCCCAGCTTATATCGGTTAGGATTTGGTTTACTTGGCCCCACTTTATGTTTTTGTTATTGAAGTTGAATTTGGTGAATGCTCCCTCGTGACTAGTCTCATTATGTCGGTCTGGGACTCCACGCATACATGTCTGAACCTCAAATTATGTTGTGATCTGAGTATATTGTTTTTGATATGGTGACATTTCTTATCAGATCATCATTGTTAGTGAAGATGAGGTCTAGTGTATTCTCCAGTCTAGTAGGCTCTATTATTTGCTGGTTTAAATTGAATTTTGTGCAGAGATTTAAAAGCTCATGTGTGTGTTCAAGGGGCACTGCAGCACCTTAGGAAGCTGTGAGGTCAGATTACTTCTCACCCTATGGGCGTCACACTGACCCCAGGATAACAAAAAGAACACTGATCTTGCGTTCGTTAGTGGTGAAACAAAGAGTTCACAAAACACGATAATAGAACACTTCAGAGGAGTGTGATCAGCTCTTTAGTGATAAGCTGTTAATAAATAAAGAAAACCTTGTGGAACATAGTGTACCAGTGTGTGTTTCTGGCTATGGAAGGTGGGACATCCAAGGACACTTCAGCTTCTATTAAGTCTCGATACCGTCGAGGGTTGAAAGAATCATAGTCATGCTATAGAGCAAGGTGGGTTCAGATTTCTTGTAGTACATGGGATGTGCAGTTCTTGGTGTTGAAGGAGTTTGTTAATCAATCTATAGTTGGCAGTATGACGTGCAGGTCTTTTGAGTCCACACCGTAAGTTCGTCAGCAATCAGTGAATGAAATATGCAGACATAACACACTAGGGGTAATTATATTAACATAATATACTCTATTACAGCCGTTGGTGAGTGGATAAGAAGCTTCTCAAGACTTGCCTACAAGGGTGGCTGTGTTAGTGCATAGCTGTCTTATTAGTAAGTTACCCATAATTAATCTTTAACTTACAGTGGTTAAACCATTTCTCAACATTTTGGTCATGTAAATGGGGTTAACGGCCTCTGTGGTCCAAATATGTTGTACCAGTGTACAATAAAAATAAGCTAGAGCCAAGGTTTCTTTGAAAAAAAGCTGGTGAAACTAGTGTTTTACATATAAATCAGTATATATGTGTCCCTCCAGACTAATTCACAGGGAATGGGCGGCAATAGAAAACGGCGCTGCCAGCATTCACCAAAAGAAAACGGGAGAGTGTGACTCACCCAACAAGGGAAAACGGGGGATGGCACCCGTCATCCACTGCTCAAGCTCGAGCAATGCGACACAATCAAACAAGCCAGATGACATCATTGTCTGAGTGTATATTAACATGTGTTTATCCTGTTTATAGACCAAGATTAAGAAAAAAGATTGGGTTTAAGTTTGTTTTCTTCTAGATTTAACTGTTATTTTTAAAGGAAACTATATATAAATGTAAGTTTCATAAATATATTAACAGTGAACTTTTATAGTGTAAGAATATACATGTGTGAACTTACAGGTTATACAGTGGACATTTATAGTGTTATAGTGAATGAAGTTGTATAACATTTATTTTATGCATGACTCCTCATTGCTCAGGTGACACAGCAACTCAGCCATAAAACCAAGCCACAAGTACTGTGTACCCTTCATGGTCATTGACCCTGAGGTTACGCTAAGTAGGTCAGAAGTGTCTGACTCGATTATTGCTGACTTAAGCATAACAAAAAAACTCAGTGTTTAATGCAGTACAGTAGTTTTAAAACACTTTAGTGTGGTGCTAGAATTTTCCGATACCTAAATATGGTAGTCTGAAACTCAGTTTCAGATCTTTAAGACTAGATTACACAATTAGAAAATCTGAATTTTCGGTCGGTATAGGATTAAATCTCAGATAAAAAATCTAGATTTTGATGATTTGAGGTCCAATGGAATTTTACACAACGTCTGGAATATAATTAATCAGGGGACTATACACATATTAAATAAATTTCATGAAAATCGATCCATTTGTGGATGACATTAAAAATGTTTTAGATATTTTTAGAATCAACCAATTCTAAGGTGTACAGGAGTACAGGCTATCTTCGCAAAACTTGTCACAGAGAACCTACTGTAAACTAGTGGACAAACACCTGTTACACTTGAAACAACAACAAGTTGTCCATTACCAAGCTACCTTACTTGTCTTTACCTATTTTCCAAGGTCATAATTATGAATATTACATTAGTGGTTTTCAATCCATAATCAATTCACGAAACTGACATAGATGAGACTGCTAAGTTCCTTTTCTTAAATGTCTTGTGAAGGAGAATTTGAATGATTAAGTCATTTCCGGGGTTAAAGGCAATTATAAATAGCCTTGTGTCTTAGCAGACAATTACTTTGATGCTGAACAAAAGCCAGTGTTAAACATGCAGTCTTAATATCAAGCTTGAAGCCACAAAACATTGTTTTCAGCATTTACAGGCATTTAGAATCACTGTGGAAAATTTTTTAAAGGGAGAGTTACTGTATATACCCTAACATTATATGCATACAAGTATTCTCATTGGGAGACAAACAACCATATTGCTTACGTGTCACCTGTGTATGTAGACATGTGAGAAAACTTAACCACCTGTGGTCTGCAGGTGGTTTCTTCACCTCACAATCTTATCATATCGATCCGAGACCCGTAGAATTGGATAGCACCCACAAAAGTACGGCACTCTAATTAATGTGGATGTTAGATTATATTAGTTTAATGAATGAAGGGGGAAGGGGGTAGGTTGACTGTATTAATCCATCAAGGAAAAAGCCACTTGTATATAATCCACATTACCAGATATTCTCTGGTGTCACTTGATGTGCTTGATCACCCATAACCTAATCAATTACAACATACTAACTGGCGAGTATCAGTCTGCTATAACTAGAAGGAGTTTATTAACCTGTGGTGTGATTTTGGGATGTGCTTATTTCTCCATTCACCATTAATTTTTGATGTTCCTGCTACACGACACGGTTCTTATTCCAGCAGGATGAGGTATCGTTCGTTTGTCCTGGTTTTAGAAGTCAGGACTCCATAAAATACTTCACTCTCCTGGGACAGGAACAACGCAGGTTAACATGTTCATTCGGAGCAAGGCAACATATTCACTTCACACATTCTCATAGTGTTTAAGTATCAGAGATTACATTACAATTACCACGATGATGACATGTCTCATAATTTTTTATGCACATTAGAGGGTCATCCCTTAAGATTGAGATGATGAGTGATTAAATCATGGGTATTTCCCCTGGACCACATTTATGGGTAGCATCAGTCCCACCGGTCTACCATGATTCACTGATTTTACCACTTTATTATGGTGGTCCCGTAAACACACGCCAATTTTGGTCCATGCTTTTCCCCAGCCTCTAATCTCCATTCCAAAACACTCCCCGTATCTGCCCATATCGACCTCTCCCGCCATCATCAACAGGTGCAGCGAACCCTGGGTATCTCTCTCATTTTCAAATACATTTATTGGACCCATTCGACACATTAAAACCTATTAGGCACTTTAGCTTCGAGATTAAAATATTTTTCCACCTGCGGCTGGGCGGAGGTCGTTGTTAGACAACTTAAATAACGTGGAGTACAATTTTCCCATCTTCACTGGCCACTGGCTTGGGAACTCCAACACTAGCATTTTCAAATCACCCATTAATTCTTTCTCCTGTTAATCCTCTCAGGTTGGGCTCCATCAAAGCACACTCAAGCTTCCATACTTCTGGTATTAACAATTTCCCTCTTATTGTAAGGTGTGACACTAAGCCTATGCTCTCTGGTTAATTTATTGGGCATACTGGAATTATGAGACTTTAACAATAACAAGTCTCTCTCAGTATCCTAAATCAGCCCCAGCACATTACTGCATATAGGCACTTCAACTCCAGAGTTTCTTTATTTACTGATCCCTCAAAATGGACTAACTACTGTTCCATTCCCTCAGGGGCATCCTTGCACCTTCCATTATTTCATTAACCCCTTCACATATCCTCATTAGTTCCTCTTCAGTTGACGTCACACCCGGAAATTGTCCACATAAGATTATTTACCCAATTACTTCGCTCAGTGGACCACCTGTGCACTTAAGGTGTGGATTTATCGTCGCCTGAAGTAGGAGCAATTTATTATTTAACTGTTTATTAATTATATCATTATCAGCAGTCAACAATTCTGGTGTCTTGCTCAGTACGCAGAGCTTGGCCTTTAACTGTCCATACGCCATCCTATAATTAGTAGGTAATTCTGGACGGTTTAGCTTCCACGGAAGTCTCACCCAGTAATGTCCAGATTCAAATTTAACATCCATCATGTATTGTTCCTGAGTAAAGGAATCATTTGGACTCTCCTCGTTTATATTAATCCGTATGCTGTCCAGCTCCCATAAATTAGACTGGTTCAACATCATCCTCGATAGAAGAATACTTGTACTGGGTTGACCTTTTATGAGTAAGACACCGTGACTGTGTTTACTACTTCCTCTAGTCATTATTACTAGGCGGTAGTCTGCCATATATTACATGGCCCGTACCAGTGTTGAGGAGAGTGATGCTGCATAGTTTTGGATTTATGCCCTTTAACCTGAATTATTACATCCAACATCGGCAAGGCTACCTCAGCTAGGCCATCATTATTGCCATTAGCTGAAACCCTTTTAAACTCAGTCACTGTAGTGTCGGGTTATTACATTATCATTATTGTCACCATTAATAAAAGGGAATCACATACAACCCTGCACACAACTGTATGGTCCCTTTCCCCTTGTTGCATTGATAGCAGCTGTTCAATTTGGGTTTGACAATTTTACATTTTTGATTGCCTAGACATCTGATACATCTGTCAAGTTCTTCCATTCTTTCCACTTTAATATCCATGAATTATAGGCATTACAATTCTTAGTGAAATGAGTACCCTGGCAGAAGAGACAGTCTCTCTTTTCCTGCCTGACCTCTTATTAAATGGGTTACCCTGACTAAGGTACTTATTCCTCTTACCTTGATGTGAGGAACCACTATTACTGATTCCTGTCACTTGATATATGCCTATTTAACTCTTAATTATGATTTATTATTACTGGAATTTTTTTTCCCTTTGAGATTTGACAGTTTACTTCAGAGTCATTATGTTTTTTATATCCTTAGAACTGTTTGGCTGACTGGTCTGCAATTGAAACAATTATTTCTTGCCGACCTAGTCTGATTTCCCCCAGACCGTACTCTGAGGTTTTGGCAAAACCATTCTTTGCATTAATAGGTTTGTTTCAATCCCTGGCTTACACCTTTAATTTATTTAAAGCCTTACTTTTACAGGACGTTTTTCTTCCACTTCGTAATGTTGATTAATTAAAACATTCATTTCCATTCCATCTGCACAATTCTCCAGCACATCTCTCTCACAGTCTTTAAACCACAATTTGTACCACTCAAATCTACTCTTAAAGCATCCAAATATAAATTTATTTTATTAGGGTTCACGGTTTCTTGATTCATTAAATAAAGCACTTACTGTATGCCTTCGTCATATGGCCTTTAATAGCCTGTAATGATGCTTTCATTACTCTAAAATCCACGGGGCTTGTCAGCCACATTAACTCCATCAGATCCAGTCATGGGTTTTAGGATTACTAATCATGTTATACAACTTAAGTAGGAGCTTTAAAGAGTAATTCTTGCACTTTACTCTTGTATAGATCCTAGCCACACGTGTGCTAGTAATTAATTGGGCTAAATTTCATCCACCTCCCCGACCGATTTAAAATTTTTTGTACCCTATAACCCCCTTCCTTATATCAGTCACTTAAAATTTTTAAGTAATTAATTCAATTAATTTTTTCACTGATTGCATCCCGGGTTTAGGAAGGACCAACGGGCAGATGTGCAAAATTTTACAGGGGGTTACCTGTATGTACCTCAACATTATATGCTAAAAGTAATCTCATTGGAGACAACAAACCCATGCTTCCGTGTCACCCGTGTGACTGTGAGAAAACTTAGCCACCTGGGTCCCTGCAGGTGTTCCTTCGACCCCACACTTTATCCATTTTTCTATCCGAGACCAGTATGAATTGGATAGCACCCACAAGTACGGCACTACTAATTGTGGACTGTATAGATTATATTAGTTTAACTGAATGAAGGGGGGGATAGGTTGCACATGTATAATATCTGTTTGGAAATTATTTAATTTTGAAGCTATAGTGCCTAATAAGTGGTTTAATGAGGTTGAAATTTTGGGGCAAATGTTTTTGAAAATGAATGGAACCAACAGGGTTCCCGCTGCGCCTGCGCGGTTGTTGTGGGGAACAGGTCGAGATGGGGCATCAAGGAGCGGGAGTGTTTTGAATGGGGTTAAGAGGCTGTGAAAACATGGGAAAAGAAATTGGTGTTCATGGCAGCCTAAGGATTAATATAGGCCTCACTTCATAAAGGAAGTGTCGTAACTTTTCCCTGGTAAAGATTTGAGGAACGTGATTGACGGCACCTCTGTAATAAGTGGTAAAATTTAAATGAATAAGGGTGGGACCGGCAGTGACTGGTGCACGCCTTGGAGTGTGTTCAGGGAAAAATACCCATGATTTAATCATCACTCATCGGTCTCAGTTCTTAATGGAGTGACCTCTAATGTGTATAATAATTATGAGACATTAAATCGTCTTGTGAATTGTAATGTAATCAATGATAATAACACTAAGTTAAGAGAATGCGTGAAGTGAAATAAGTGGGCCTTGCTCTGAATGAAAAACGTTGACCTCGTTGTTCCTGTCCGAGGATAGTGAAGTTTTTTATGGAGTCACGATTTCTAACTGGGAAAAACCAAGGGATACCTGGGTCCTGCTGGAATAAGAACCATATCAGTGTAGCAGGACATCGAAATGAGATGGTGAATGGAGGAAATAAGGAGCATCAATCACCCACAGTTAAGTAACCCTTCTAGATATAGCAGACTGATACTGGCTAGTTAGGTATGTTGTAATTGGATAGGTTATGGGGATCCAGCTACATTATTTGACCACCAGAGAATATTGTTAAGTGGTGGGATTATATACAAGTGTTTTTCCTTGATGGACTATCCATGTGAAACCCTTTCCCCCCCCCCCTTTTCATTCAGTTAAACTAATATAATCTATACAGTCCACAATTAATTAGTAGTGCCGTACTTGTGGGTGCTATCCAATTTATACTAGTCTCAGATAGATATGGATAAGATTATGAGGCCGAAGGGACCACCTGCAGTGACCAGGGGTGGTTAAGTTTTCTCATGTCTACACGGGGTGACTACGGTAAACAATATGGTTGTTGTCTATAAATGAGATTACTCGTATGCATGTAATGTTGAGGTACATACAGGTAACACCCCTATAAAATTTTCCATATCTGCCCAAATGGCCCTTTCCTGAACTGGATGCAATCAGTGAAAAAATTAATTGAATTAATTACTTAATAATTAAGTGACTGATATAAGGAAGTGGGTATAGGGTACACAAATTTAATCGGTCGTGTTGTGGATGATAATTAGCCAAATGAATTACTAGCACATGGGTGGGTAGGATTTATACAAGAGTAAAGTGCAAGAATTACTCTCACAAGGTGTTCACTTAAGTTGTATAATTGGTGATTATTAAATTTCCCCAAACCCATGGCTGGGTCTGAGGAAGTTAGTGGCGGCTGGTAAGTCCATGGATGCCAAAGCAAAAAAGGCGTACTACAAGCTCGGAAGGGTCTGTTACTAAATCATACAAGTGTATGGAGTTACTGGGACAAGAAACGGTAAAACCTGATGAATTAAAATTACACCTAGATGCCTTAGAAAATAGATATGAGTCATATAATTGTGGTATAAGGCTGTGAGGAGATCTGCGGGTGAATTGTGCAGATGATGCTGAAAAGGGAGCGGCTGCTGGATAAATTTATTATGGAGTGGAGGACAACATTGTGTCCTGCAAAACAAGGCTTTGGAGATGGTAAAGGGTGTAAACAATTTGCTGGTCAACCTAGAAAGGAAAATCAGAGGTGTCTCCCAAAACTCCCAAAATTATGCATGCCTGTGTTTAATCCAGGAGAAAATTGTTAGGAGTTTTGGTCTATCTTTAAAGCAGTCGTACATGATAGAGTGATCTTGAAGTGTTACCAAATTATGTATTTAAAGGGACAAGTAAGGGGAGATGCGCATGTTCTCATTCAAGCATTCCCAAATGTAGATGACCCCTATAGTGAGGCAGTTGACTTGTTGGAGGTCAATTATGGTAACTCGGAGCAAAAATAGGGGTGGATCTAGTTGCTATTTTGGCAAGTTTGAAGACTCCAGATCACAACCGCAATGGCTTCAGCAATTTAGGATCAAACTAGAAAGCACTCTTAAGACCTTGAGTAATAAATATGATCTGGAGGGAGCAGAGGGGGTTGTTTAATGCCTTGATTTTAGATAAATTGGGAAACCCCAAAACAGTAGAGTGGCTATCTAACAGAATATCACAAGGGTTACTTCGGGTTGGAAGAAATAAGAGTGGGCTGCAGGAGCAATTGTCCCAAGTGCGACCAGCCAACCCATTACCTCTAGGAATACCATGTCTACAGACCCAGTGCACTTTTTTCAAGTTCTACAAAAGGAAAATTTATCCCAATATCAATAATTGTTTAAATCACCTACTAAACGGGGTTACATAGGCACATATCAAGTGACAGGGGCCAGTAATAGTGGTTCTTCACATCAAAGCAAAGAGGAGTTAAGTACCACAATAAGGGTTTGCCCAGTTGATAAGAGGTCAGGCAAGGGAAAAGGAGAGATTGTATATTCTGCAACGGTACTCATTTCTCTAAGAACTGTAATGCCCATAATTCATGGGATGTTAAAGTGGAAAGATTGGAAGAGCTTGCTAGATGCATCGGTGTCTAGGAAATCATAATGTAAGGGATTGCCGTGCTAATTGAACCATTGTTATCAGTGTAACAAAGGAAGACACCACTTTGCTATGGGTAAGGGCATATCTAATCTTAATGATGGTAACAATAGTGCTGAAGTGATAGTAACCCGGACACAACAGTAGCCAACGTAGAGATTGCAACTAATGTCGGTAATGATGGCCTAGCTGAGGTAGCTTTACCTGTGTTGGATGTGGTGATTAATGATAAACGGCATAAATCCAAAACTGTAACAGCATTACTGGATCAGGGGTCACAACGTAAATTTCATAAAAACGTAATTGCCTTAATGGGATGAAGGTACAAATGGGAGATCCTGCTATACTCAAGTTATGTGGCTTTCTCTCGAATAAGTAGGCCCAGTCATACGACACTGTTTATGTAACTGTCAGGCTGGGCAGTGAGAGAAAACTATTGCCATAATTGTGGATAGGCTCCCAGAGAAAATACTACAATAGGCTTGGTAACGCTACTGAAAGGCTTTCAAGTAAGGTTTAAAATTTTGGCACCTTCTGGTGTAAATAATGATTCTGTGGGGGCCCAAAAGATATTTTGATAGTAGTGACTTTTTATGCCACCTTTGTAAAGGGGTATGACAAAGAAATGCGGAGTCACCCTTCTAAGGACCGCAGGAGGTCACGTACTGTATGGCAGGCTTCCTCGTTTCTGATAATGAATGACTGGAGGGAAGCCATAAATACAGTTACGGTGTGTCTTTCTCATGAAATATCACCCCAGTATAAATATTCTTCAATAGGGATGAAGTGAAACCTGTGTATAAATTATGGGAATTGGACAGCTTTGGGACAAGAAAATTTTGAAGAAAGTCCAGATGTTTCCCTTTACTCAAGAACAATACCAGAAGATGTTAAATTTGAATGTGGCAAAGGTGAGACTCCTGGGGAAAGCTGAAAAACCCAGCCCTCCAACAATTTCCCCGGATGGGTGTGGAAAATGCATTTATCTGAATGTAACTCATTTGTACATACCAAAAATTACAAAGATAATTATTTTTTATCAATTAGAAAAATTTTGGAATTTTGGGACCCCTAGGTCCAAAAATCCCCCCCTTTCGATCCCCTACCACTTCATTCCACAAGTTGCTCTGGCCCCTATTAATTAAAAATGAAAAATACATCCCCAGAATGGGGGTAAATATAAAAATTTGTGGACTGTATTTTAAAAAATAATAAAGTTATAATCACTATACAAAACAAAAAGGGAAATATTTTTAAATCTAACACTCCCCCAATTTGATGGGATTAATGTGTCATACTCAAAAACCTCCCCAAAATTTAATCATGAAAATAATGGGGCCGAATTACCCAAATTAGAGGCTTATTGGGGTTTCCGGGAGCTGTCTTGTCCAGCTTTGTTATCAAGTTATGCGGATTGCACATCCCCCAAATTTTCGCCCCCTTTTTGAAGGGGTGTCAGCACAATTTTAACCTCTAAGCCAAAAATTCTTCACCATTCACCAACGTTTCTAATACAAATCAAAACCAAGATGCGAGTCTCGTCTGGCAGACGCGGGGCTTTCCGTTTTCAATGACATAAATATTATTAAATACAGTATGGCCATCTTTTTTACATATAAATATGAATTTCTGGAAAATATTACAGTATTTTCCACACTGGGGGGGCCGGGTTCGTTGCTAATGATTAAAATTACTCCTTCCTTTGGGACGTTTCCCACCCAGTTCGGTTAGTGGCGTTCTCCTAGTAGGTCTTGCTACGATTTCATTTTTGGGCACCCTTTGGTCTGCGTTATCTTCCATATCATCGTGTCCTTTCCCTCAGATTTTCATTTAATTTGATTGAAACATAACCCGGAAATTTAAATTTTTTTAAATTGTGCGTAAATTTTCCCGGGCCCACGACACAACACTTTGACATTCCTGACAACCCCTTTGCGCATCGGGTAAAATGTAAATATTTTTCCCCAGAGGCCCAATGTTCTTTTGTTGTTCATGTCAATTAACCAATGTCACCGGTTGAAGGGTCTGTCGATTTACTGCTCGTCGCACCAAAAAAGTGTTCACAAAATGAAAAAGATTTCCTTATCCACACATTAGCCCAAAATGATCAATTCCTTTTAACATTATAAATTTATTACAAAAAACCTCCGCATATTGTAACTTCATCACTTTTTTCCCGGTTATCTATATAGACAGGGGAGCTTCCAATTTCTTCCACATTTGGTAAAAAAGGTGTTAATAATCTGCATCAGGTGTATCATCATTCAGAGGGGCCCTATTTTTTTAAACGTTTTCGCCCCCACTAACACTGCAGGGAAATTTCTTAAAAATTTAATTTTCTTTTCCCGGTGTATACTTTGCGGAACACCTCTTCACTGTGCCTATCGTCTTTCGTAAGCCCCCCTGCCGGGGGCTCTGGGAGTAAAATTTCCCAGGTACACCCTTCTGGGTTAACAGAGATTAAACATGGGCCTATTATTTAATTTCTATAAAGTGTTGAGCACCTCTAAAAAAATTTGTGCATTATCGAAATCTAAACCTCAGACAGAATCTCCTAGCGAAAATTTTTTCAAAAACAGTTATAAATGTTCTGCAGACAAGTCCTGTGCCACTTCAAAATGAACGCCCTAGTAGCAGTACAGGTGAAAAAACAAACATACATTTCAGTGGAACACATCTAAAGTACCTGTTAAAATTGGACCACTATGTCTACACTGTTACATCAAAGGGTTTCACAAAATTTGTAAAAGCCCCTTTGGCAATGGTGGAGGGCCTGGTACATATAGGATCTGGCTCCACACGGTGAAATTACACAAGATTTAATCACCCTTTTTAACTTTCCCGCCCTTGTGGAACCCAAAAATTTTTCCCTAATACAATTTAAGGTATTTTGACCCCACCATGCATTTTTTTTTTATGGGCATTTAGAACAATCAAATTTGTTAGATGATGAGCTTTGGGCGTAAGATAGGGTGTTTAGATAATCACCCAATTCAGCTTTTTTGAAACCCTACCTCTGCCCTAATTACATTGTTCTCTAAAACAGCCCCTTTTTTTCTATTAAGAACCTTTCAAAATTTTTCTTTCCATCATCAATTTAATCTCTTTCCATATATTTCCTCCTGTCCCCTTTTCTTTATCCAATATTAAAGGGATGGGAAAACTTTTTAAAATATTTATCTTTTTTAAAAATTTTAAAACATCAATTGTTACTTTGATCAGTTGGGTAAAAAAAGAATACCTATTTATATCAATGGCTAAGGAAGGACAAACTATTGGACGGTGGTCACGTATTTAAAAGGAGCAATATAGCCTTTTGTCAGGCCAATTAATTTTAAAATTTCCCAACCACCTTGGCCTTTAAACCATGAACAGTTTACAAATTTAGCATAAGGTAAACCTGAGACAAGAAATATAGATTTGCTCACCAGGTATATGATTAAATGTTTAAAATATCTGACCCAAACTATTATACTTCTCTTGCATCTGATAAATTTCAGGGGCTCTGTTTTTTAGTACACAATTTTACTGTTTCCCTTGCGAACCATTTTAAGGATACCCATTACGACCAAATTAATTTTCGCTAATATTTTCCTCCTGCAATTATTTTTTATATAATTAGCTAAAATTTGACCCCACATAAATGGTGTTTAATTCCAACTAAGGGGAAAGGGACGTGATTTTAAATTTGGGGACACTTTTGCCCTTTGATAACAAGAGAAAACCTTTACATTTAAAGGGAAGCAATGCTCCATATGCCCTTTTGAAGCATACAAAAAATGTGGGTAATTTTTCCCCTCTGGATGGCCATGGCGTGGGAAACCCCAACATTGGGAAATTTTTTCATAATCACCAATTAATCATCCCACCTGTTAAAAGAAAATTCCCCAGTAGAAATTTTATCAAAGCACATTTAAGTTTTATGCTTCCCCGTTTTAATAATTTCCCCCTTTTAAATAAGGGGTACCAAACCCATGGATCAAAACATTTGGGAAAATTTGAAGCAAAACCCCTTTGTTAATTTATTTGGGCATACTTAATTATTAGGTTTTAACATTAACAAATCTCTTCAGTTCCAAGTTAAACCCCCTACTTACTACTTTTGGCACTTTTTTCCAGGGTAATCTTTTCTTATTTTTTCCTTTAATTTTGGGCAAATTCTATTCCCTTCCCCCCGAGGGATATTTGCACTTTGCATTATTTTATTTCCTCTCCTAAGTCATTAACATTCCCCTTTTATTTATGTCACACCCAAAATTGTCCACTAAAATTTTTTGCTCTTATTTTCTCAAAGACTTTTTCCATACATTTAAGGGGGCTTTATCGTCGCTTTTAGTGGGAATTTGGGGGATGTGCACCAAATATACGCCCTAAAAAAGGAAAGGTTTTTGAGGGCTAAGTGGGGCATGGATTCTGGGCCTTTAAAAAGCGGGGCATCCCCGGGAGCCTCTTGAAACCCACTCTTAGGAAAGCTTTATTATGCAGCCATAAAGGCATAGTGCTTCACTCTGAAATTTAAAAAATATCTCCTAAATTTTTCCCTCAAAGGGGGGGGGGGGGGGCGGGTCATCAAACAGTCATTTTTAAATAGGTCATTTTTTTTACCCCTTTTACACTACAATTAAACCAATCCTCAAAAAAGGGGTTTTTGAATCCTTCTTACTCCATGTTGGCAAATAGTGACCCTAAATTTGGTTGCTCAGGGGGAACCTCTTCTTAAATTTATTAATTAACTCTCAGCGTTATATCATTAAGGCAGTTAACAATTTGGTGTCTTACTCAGTTCGCAGAGCTTTTGCTTTTAACTACCCTAGCCATTCTGTAATTAGTGGGGAATTCTAATGGGTTTAGTCTCCCCGGAAGTCACACCCCGTATTGTCCAAATTTAAATTTTTCATCTTTTTAATACTGCTCCGAGTAAAAAAAAGTCTGGACTTTCTTATTTTCATTTATTCCAACTGTCTAACCCACAATTTATGCACTGGCCAACACCACCTCTTGGAAGAATTATACTGGGGTCGTTTCATGAGCAAGCACACGTTATGGTATTCGAAGTTTTCCCCTAGTCATGAATTATTTTTTTGAGGAATCCTACCATACATTAATGGCCCCCTGCAGTCTTCAAAAGGGTGACACCATTTTTCTTTACCATATCTTTTCAAAAGGGGAAAATTCACTACCTTCAAAATTTTATTGGGCTCGAATCATCCTTTTACCAGAAGGTGCTAAATTTTCATTTGTAGGTTTTTTGTACTTTTCTAAGCCCTACTCTGATATTTTCTCTGGAAGTCTATCTCAAAAACTGATTAAACTTTTTTTCCTTGCCCAACCCACGTTTCATAAACAGTGTCAACAATTGAGTCTTTTATTGAGAGAAAAAAAATAATTTTGGTTGTAGGATCCCCCCTATGTCTTTCATCCCTCAAGACATTTACGTTTAAAAAAAGTAAGGGTTTGGGGTTTCCCGGTCCAATAAAGCGTTACTTTTTTGATTTATGCCTTTTTTCATCAATTTTACTGGAACCAGGGAAAGGGTATTTCAGCAAAAAACCCCATTATTAACATTAGCGCAATTTTTTAAATTTCCCCCTGTTGTGTCAGGATTGTCATATTTCTTATTTTCAAAATTAACATAAGACCCCCTTTCCATGACTCTATGGTGTCTTCCTTGTACATTGTAAAAAAATTTTAATTTGGCTAAAAATCCTTTTAAAGTGATTACCCAAACCCGATCTTGCAATTCCTCAACTTTTACTTTTTTTTCCAAAATTGTTTGCATTGCAATTCTTGAAACAGAGTACCCTTGCAGAAAAGAAAACTCTCTTTTTTTTATGGTTTCCTTTAACTGTGACCTTTTGGGGGTACTTATTCTTTTTACCTTGTGGGACTATTATTTTTTTATTCTTGTACTTGATCTGCACCCATGCAAATCTTTTAGGGAAAAAAAATTTTGATTTTTAAAATTTGATAATTTTCCTTTGGAAGCTTTTAAAGATCCTCAGATTTTAGTGTTTCTCTTTTAAAAGGGTTTTGGTTTTGGGGGTCTGCAACTGCGCAATTAAATTTTGTAGACCCGTTTATTTCCTCCAGACCAAAAAAAACCCTTGTGATATTTGTTGGAGATCCATTCAAGTGTTTTATGTTTAATTTATCTGTACAAACAGCGCTGTATAGCCCTTGTGGCTTAGCGCATCTTTTTGATTATAATAATAATATTCTGTACAATGGCACTCAATAACCAGTCTGATTCCTTCAGATTATATTTATTACTTAATGTTTTGAGAGTGCTCTCCAGTTTAACTCTAAACTGCTGTAAACCTTTGTAAGTGTGATCTGGAGATTTTAAATTAACAATGATATTCACTAGATTCAACCTACTTTGTTCTATTTTACCATAAGTGACCTTCAACAAGTCAACTGCTTCCTTGTAAGAGTCATCTACATTGGGAAAGGCTTGCATGAGTATGTGAGCATCTCCTGTTACCTGTCCTTTGAGGTAAAATAATTTATTTACACAGGCTAGGTCACTCCTGTCATGCACAGCTGCTTTAAGAATTGACCAAAATTCCTCCCAATTTTCTCCAGGATTAAATACAGGTAAACATAGTTCTGGGAGTTTTGGCAAAGACATATTATTTGTTGGAGCAGACTGATTAACTGCCTGGTTTAGACATTTTAATTTATTCAAGGCCTGACTTTTACAAGAAAGAATCTTTTCTTCTAATTCATAATACTGATTAATCATAAGATCTACTTCAGTCTTATCTACACAGTTTACTAACAAATCTCCTTCATATTTGTTGTAATATAATTTGTATGAATCATATCTATTACCTAAAGCATCTAAATGCAATTTTAAATCATCAGTATTCACAGTTTCTGATTCATTAATTCCAAACATTTATTATATGCCTTGGTTACATGACCCTTTCTAGCTTGCAGAGATGCTTTCTTTACTCTATATTCCATATGTTTGTCTTCTATATTAATTTCCTCATTTTCAGCCATGATACAATGTATTAAATTCAACCCAATTAATAACACTGATCACAACTTACAACATTGATACAATTTTACCTTTGAATAAATCCTAGCTACTTTAGCTTGGGCAATTACATGCATAATATAAATTTTAAATGTACAGTAATATAAACTTGGCTCATCAAAATTAATATTATACAAATTAATAAATCCTTGCCAGAATTTGGCATAACAAAATTAACATACACATTAATAATTAGTTACACATGGCTTATCAATTACACATACACTGATATAAATCTTGGACAAAATTTGGCTTATCAAATTAAATTATACAAATAATAAATCCTTGCCAAATTTGGCAGAGCAAAATTAATTTTTATACCACAAATAATCTTATCCACACTTGTCTTATCATTACACATACACTGATATAAATCTTGGCCAGAATTGGCTTATCAAATTATATTTTACAAATTAATATAACTTAGCCAGATTTTAGCTTTGCTAATCCAAATTAATGTTGCAATAATATAATCCACTACCACTTAAGTAAAATTTGTGAACTTAACATCCACCTCCTTCTGTCCTTTCACATATAATTATTAAGTAATTAACTAATTAATGACTTCACTAATTACCTCCGGTTCAAGAAGGACCAACGGGCTAATTAAATGTGGAAAATTGCATTTATCTGAATGTAACTCATAATGTACATACCAGTAAATAACAAAGGTAATTATTATTTATCAATTAGACAAGTAGGAATTTGGGACATCTAGGTCGCAAAAAATGTCCCCATTCGATACCTACCACTGTCATATCCACAAGTTGCTCTGGACCTATTAATTACAAATGAAAAATACATCACCAGGAATGCTGGTAAATATATAAATTTGTGGACTGTATATAAAAATAATAAAATGATTATAGATACACATATACATAAACAGAAAGGAGAATATCTTAATCATAACACTCACCAATTTGACTGGAGATTAATGTGTCCCTACTCAGAAAACCTCACCAAACTTAATCTATGAAAATAAGCTGGCCAAATTACCACAAATCAGAGAGCTTTTCTGAGGTTCCTGGAGCTGTCTTGTCCAGTCGTCTGATATCTCAAGTTATGCAGGAATCACATCCACCAATTTCGCCTCCTATTTGAGTGGGGCAGCACAATTTTTAACCCCTAGAGC
>NC_069446.1:33297407-33340084 GCF_026875155.1 Cherax quadricarinatus | reverse complement strand
GGGGAAAAAGGGGCTGGCACCAGGAGAGCTGGCACACAGGAGAGCTGGCACACAGGAGAGGCTGGCACACAGGAGAGCTGGCACACTAGTGGAAGTAGGTCATACTCAACAGCTGTTAGCACTTGAGTAGCTGAAAATATCTCTGGTACCAAGATACCATGGTATTGATGTGTCAGACAAGTATCTTATTAAAAAACGCTATTCAATACCGACAAGCTAATGAGTAAGAGACTTGAGTCTTTCTCATGTGTCTTATTCATATTATAAAAATGTACTGTATACCATTTATAATATGTTTCTCTATGGTTACTGTATTGTTGAACTTCTGCCTTTGAGACTTTTGCTTCTGTCTTGTTAACATGTGTCAAACATATTATGTTTGGAGCAACCTATAGTGTCGACTGTCTTTTAATATGAAACATTACCTAGTCAGGGTCAACCCTTTACTAGGGACGGGAGTTGGGAAAACAGCTCTGTCTTCCCTTCCTTCTCCCTAACTATGTCCTGAACCATAATGCAGTCAGTGATGTTTTTCTTACAGAGATGTTCATCGGTAGATTCATTTTTTACATCAGGAACTACCTAGCGAACTTAACATTAGTGACACGACAATATATCAAACATTCGGTCAGACTTTGGGACAATATAAAAAGACTTTACATTCTGAATATAGGTGTATCTGGCATTTTTCGTACGAATTTTCTGTGAATATTAAGAAAAAGGGTCTATGGCAGACTCCCTTAAAACTGAAGGGAGACATCTATAGTTTATTCGGGGGCAGACAGCCATAGTTTATCTATCCTAACAGACTCCCTCGGCAGACACTGATCTAACCCAAGATGGCAGGGAAAGAGACCTTAATTCTTGGAGTGGAACCATGACACCTATGACAATCCAGAGCATTCATATATGAATCCAGTTTTACTTATAAGAACATAAGAAAGAAGGAACACTGCAACGGGCCCTACTGACCCATGCGGAGCAGGTCCATGTCCCTCTCCCCGGATAAGACCAGTGATTCCCCTGGATTAGCCCAATGACCCACCCAGTCTGGTCACCTCCACTCAAGGATGGAGCACTGCACCAGACCAGCAGCACAAGCTAGTCAGGTCCAACTCACACCCAAAACCACACCCACTCATGTATTTATCTAACCTATTTTTAAAACTACACAACGTTTGAGCTGAATAATGTACTGGGGGTTTGTTCCACTCATCCACAACTCTATTACCAACCAGTGCTTTCCTATATCCTTCCTGACTCTGAATTTTTCCAACTTGAAACCATTGCTGCGAGTCCTGTCTTGGCTGGAAATTTTTAGCACGCTATTTACATCCCCTTTATTTATTCCTGTTTTCTATTTATACGCCTCGATCATATCCCCCTAATTCTACGCCTGTCGAGAGAGTGCAGATTCAGGGCTCAGTCTATCCTCATAGTGAAGATTTCTGATACATGAGATCATCTTTGTCATCCTTCTCTGTGCGTTTTCCAGAGCATTTATATCCATTCTGTAATACGGTGACCAGAACTGAGCAGCATAGCCTAAATGAGGCCTATCAAAGGATATATAGAGTTGAAGAACAACCTGAGGACTCCTATTATTTATACTTCTAGATACGAAGCCAAGAATTCTGTTAGCTTTATTGCGAACACTAATGCATGCTGTCTAGGTTTTAGATTACTGCTAACCAGAACTCCTAAATCATTTTTGCAATCAGTAAATATTAAGATCTATTATTTAGTTTATATGTGGCATGGTTATTTAACTGTCCAACATTTAGAACTTTGCATTTGTCAAAATTAAACTGCATCTGCCACTTCTCCAACCATTGCATCAGTCTATTCAAATCATCCTGGAGTGCTCTAATGTCCTCATTAGAATGAATTGGACGGCCTATTTTGGTGTCATCAGCAAATTTGCTTATGTCGCTATTTATTCCGTCATCTATGTCGTTTATGTAAATTGTGAACAACAACGGGCCCAACACTGACCCCTGAGGAACACCGCTTGTGACGTGTCCCCATTCTGATTTCTCCCCATTTCTGCAAACTCTCTGCTGTCTATTTGTCAGGCATGCCTCTACCCAGGAAAAATTTTCTCCACCTATTCAGTGTGCCTTAAGTTTCCTTAATAGCCTCTGGTGTGGAACTCTATCGAAAGCCTTACTGAAGTCCATATACACAATATCATATTCATTACCATGATCTACCTCCTCAAACACCTTAGTGAAAAAAGTTAGTAAATTCGTAAGACAGGAACGCCCTTTGTAAAACCGTGTTGAGATTCATTAATCAATCTGTGCCTGACAAGACGGCTACGAATTGCTTCGGCAATTATTGATTCCATAAATTTTCCCACTGTGGAGTAAGGTTATTGGTCTATAGTTCGAAGCAAGACCTGTCACTGCTGGATATAGGTTTTACATTTGCCATTTTCCACTTTTCTGGCATATGCCTGGTTGTAGTGATATTGTTGAAAAAAGATTAGCCAAGGTATGCAAGTTCCTCTTTACAGTCTTTAACACCCTTGCAAGCAGTTATCAGGGCCTGGGGATTTGTTAGGGTTTTAGTTTCTCTATTTTGTACTAGTACCTGCAATCGTACTTAGTGTTATTATCATCCTGTTCTACATATTTATTATTTCAGGAATATCGCTAGTATTTTTCATAGGTGAAAATGAGAGGAAGTAAGGTATTTGAGAATTTCACACATATCTTATCACTGTCAGTGATCTGACCAGCGTTACTCTTAAGTGGGCATCTTGCCCTAATCTTATTCTGTATACCTGAAAGCCTTTTGGGGTTAGTCTTTGAATCCCTTGCGGACCTTATGCCTCATAATCCCTTTTGATTTCTTATTCTTTCTTTATTTCTCCTTTTATTGATTATATGATTTTCTTAACTGCCCATCACCTCTTTTGATAGCCTATTATGCCTCTCTTTTGACCAATGAGATGTTTTAAATCTATTGTTCATCCATTTGGGATAATTTTTGTTAAATCTAATTTCCCTACTCGGAACAAAAGGTGTCTGGGCAGCTAGAATTTGCTCTGAAAAACGTCATTATTGGCAACCAGATTTCTACCTGTCCATAGTTCAGGACTACCAATTTAAGCCCACCGTATCAAGAAAGTCACTAGACTCAAAGATTTCCTGTATATTGTTCCAATCAATTGTGTAAGTTAAATTCCCATTATCACAAATTTTCTATCTAGATGGCTAGAATTTCGTCCCATAACAGCTTACTGCACTCCCTGTCAGGGTTTGGGGGCCTATAAATTCACACCCAAAATTAATTTGTCACGACCCTCGAGAAAACTGTAGCCAAACAGTTCTGTGTTCGATGTTTCTAATTTTATATCAAGTCTAAGACAACAAATTTAAATTTTCTCTGACATACATCGACACCTCCACCCTTCCTGTTGACTCTATCGTTGGGAATAGTTTTTAACCTGTATGTTGCATTCGGAAGGCATTTCTTTATCTTTCAGGTTGAAACCAGTCCTGTTATACTAATAATATCTATATTACCTACACTTGCAAGTAATTTAGCTTCATTATCTTTTTTCTTAAACTCCTTACTTTTGTATAGTAAACCCTAAGGGAGTAGTCACTCGTTGCCCTCTACTATCTCTCTTTGGTTTGTTGATAATTGGATTGACATTACTAGCAACTTTATTTTGAATATTGTCTTTAAAAATATCCTTGAGGTATCCTGTAATAACTGCTTTTTTATAACATATGCTGCAGCTGATTGTTTCCCACAAACACTCATACCTCTATAATCCATCGTTTAAATTCTAGACAAGTCATCAATTACCTTCATTGAATTGACTAAGCAACCACTCCATCCCGAGAGGATTGAACTCCTCCCTTGCAACATATCACGTTTGCAAAGAATAGGTCCCAGTTATCAATGAAAGGAATTGCAAGTCATTGCAGTACTGTCTAGCCAGCAATTTATACCATTTGCCCTAGAATCATTCATTGCCAATCCTTTCTAGGCAAGATGCTTCATTATGATTGGGATCCCTCCCTGAGAACCTAACTACTTCTAAGGCTGACCTGTATTATCAGCAGCTCCTCTCTCCTGCCTTCCCAATGTCATTACCCAGCCTATGACAGATAATGGGGTTTGTTCCCATTACTGCCATAATATGATCCAACTGATGACTATGTCCCAAACACTAGCTCCAGGAAGACACACTATCTGTTTGACCCTTTCTGTCTTGTTGCAAAATGCACGGTCCATATATCTTACCTATGTATTGCTACTATTAAAAATATTCTTACTTGATGAGCAGGAATCAGTTGTACTTCAACCTACTAACACTGAAGTACACTCGTCTTGGAGATAAGGAATCGTTTCCTACCTTCACATCATCTATATTAACTCCCTCATCTTCCTTCTTCCTTATAACTGTGAACCACTTGCCACTTAAAGCAGCTGCCACTATCAATGATGGTGACCATTCCTTCCTTACCAGCTTAAAATCCTTCTCAAATCGCTCCGAAACTCATCTATTGAAGCTTCAACTCCTATTTTTCCTCCTGAAGAAGTAGAATCATTTATAAGTAAATCGAGTTGATTAATCAGCAATTCATTATTTAATGATGTTCATGTGTTTTATAATGCCAATTTTTAAATTCATCTTGCGCTGCACCAGAGGGTCATATGTGGTCATTGTGTTATATTTAGCAAAATCTGCATGTGGCAGCGTTGTACTCTTTGGTGTTGGGGATGTTGGAGAATTGTTGGGTAAAGGTTTTACGATTTATTTTGGGGTTCGGGATGTGATTGGTTAGGAGGGGGGGGGGTGGTCACGCTCCCGATAGCCATGGGAGGGCTGGGGATAATTCACTTGGAACGAAGGTTGAGAGTGTCTGTGTGAGCTCGGGTTCCTGAGGGTTCTTGGATGGGGTGGAGGGTGGGGATTGTGCGAGAAGATATTCGGAGATGGTGGAGGGAACAGGATTTGTGAGATTGTGAGATGTTGCGTGTCTTAATGCTCGCCTCAGAAGATCCTAAGAAACTTGTGAGTAGGGTCCATAGAGAGGAAGCTATGGCCTAGGGAGGCAGTGGCTGTGGAAGGGGGCGTACCCGATGTACGCATGAGAAGGACATTTGGGGGACTGTTCAAAGAGTTACGTATCCGGATGGTCGCGTGTGAGGGAGGTTTGTATAGGTTTCATTCACGGGATCTTGTCATCGGGGGAGTTTTACGATCGGAACGGATCAGGGTGGGTGGGGTATGTCAAGATTGTGGGGTAGATGTGTCGGCTTTTCATGTGTTAACTTTTGCGAAGTTAGGGGTGTGAGGGATTGATGGGAGAAAGTGATTCGGTATGGGGAAGGGTGGTTGTCGGTTTGAAAGCGCTAAGTTTAGATGTAGGGTGGTAGAGGTGAAGGTTCAAAAGGGCGATGGCAACTTAGTAGTTGATTCGTCTTTATATCGTGGGTTTCATGAGAGATATAGAGGTGGGGGAACGTAGGATGGCCCCTTGCTGCAACTTTTTACTAGGACGAAGTGTCGCAACAGGGAAAATATATGGGGGGAGGGTGGGAGAGGGATTTTTGGAGGGTTATAAGGATTTTAAGTGAGTGATTACGGGTTTTATGATTGGCAGGGGAAGAAACGGCGGTCTCTCCCAGGGAGGGGTGCGATTGTGTGCATGAAGGAGTGTGTCCAGTGGTCTGACTGTCTGTGTGTGGGAATTGCGAGTTAGAAGGGTTTTGTGTGAGGTGAGGCTTTGTGGTCTGGGTCTGTGGGACGTAGGTCCTACGCAGGAAGCTGACAGATCAGACATGACCCTGTGGGGCACTTTGTGTGATTGATGTTTGTGTTGGCGTGAGTGTTGCTATAGCTTCTCGAGGTGTTTATACGTGTGATGTGCTTATCATATTGCTTACTGCTTATTGTATTCCTTGTAAGGCGTTCTGGTGTTCAGTTTCGATCACACTGCATCCTGAGTTTGTGCACGTTAAGGGTGTAAGTGTACTCAGCCTGCGGGGTTATGTGGGCGTCTGGCTTCTACCTTGTGTCAGTCGTCCAGGGTGGTGGGAAGAGTGTGTGTTTGTATTTGAGGGGGAATTATTGATTGGCGTGCGATAGGGTGAGGGGATGTGTTGATAAATCTATGTTGTGATTTAGACTGTAGACAGAAGTGGCGCTCATCAAGTTGATTTTATTGAGAAATAAATCAATGGTACAATTTGTGCTTGGGAAATACCAAAGACGGATATGGTAATATTGATATTAAGCAAATAGGATGTTTTTTTAATTTATAGGGCCTCGTTTTTCAGGGCAGCTTGTATGTCATGTGCTCGGAAGTGGTTTTATCCCTTTCAACATTCATGTGGATTTAATTATGTCAAAATGTCCTTTCTCTGTAGGATGTTGATGTACAGATTATCTCCGGCAGGTACAATGTGTAATTTTTTTTTTATTTTTGGTAAGTTTTTGTATAAAATGTGTTATTAGATGATAGTATATTATGAGGACGTTAATTACCATCAATAACTGTTTTTGTCGGCTATGAATTTATACAAAATAACGGAGGGTGGAAATGCGATGTACTTCGCGCCGCATGGAACCTCTATTTCTAGAAATCTGATGTTTACGTCATTGAGTGCCTTCCAAAACAAGGACCAAAACCTTCTTTATCGGCTAAGAAATTACGCTATGCCAAAAAAACACCAGTGCTTTGTGAGGGACGGAAAAATCGCAGGTTAGGAAACAGCGCACTGGGAAGAGATACTTCATCTTTCAAACATGACCTTAAAACATTCCTAAGTGAGGTGGATAACAGAAATCAGAGTAAAAGTGCAGATAATACCCGAGTCACCGTTTGGTGTTATTTTGTCATAAATTTGTGGCCCCTTAAAATTTCTAATACCCAACTACTTTTGATTGTCATTGTTGTATCAAAGGGACATTCTACCTCATAGTCTTAATTGAGTTTAATATCTACAGAATCTATCTCCTTTTTTTTAACAACTTACACATCACTGTTCTATCTACTTTTATTATAAAAACTTAACCATAAACTTGTTTCTCAATAATTCTAACCTCATTTAGAAATACTCAATTGCCAATTTTATTCTAAAATCCTGTTATTGCCCAATTTTGCTTTAAACTATATTTACCAAACTTATTGTTTATACTTCTTTTATTGACCATTTGTATTCTATACTTTTTTAAACTAGTATTTTCAATACAAACTTTTATGTTTATCTGTTTACCTTCTTACTAGCATAATATAACCAAGTCATTGCCATTTTTATTTTTATTATTTTTTTTATTTTTCTTTGCTACCTTAACTTGTGTATATTATCTTGTTCAATTTAAATCTAGTTATACTCCATTCTTGTAAAAAACTGATATATGACCTTAGTGCCATTACAATGAGTGTCTTGTGCTTTTTTTATATTATTAGATTAAAACTCAGTTGTATATAGTCATTCTAGTTCAATAATAGATCAATACCAAATTCACTATATTAGAATAGTGCAATTACTAGTGAGAGACTGGTGCTATTGTTAATTTGTATTTTTATATTATTAGATTGAACATAGTTTACTATAGCTCATTCGAGCTCAAAACATAGACTCACAAATGTCATTATATTAGACCTTAGTGCAATTACAAGTGAGTCTTGTTTATTTTTAATTTTGTATTTTTATATTAATAGTTTATACCTAGTGTACTTTAGTTCATTCCAGCCACAACACATAGGGACAAACACAATTCATTTGTGTCGTTAGTGAACTATACTCTATATGACCAAAAACTCTAGCTATTTACTTGTCCAAACTTCCCAACACTACAGATTTCAGTACTAGAACTCAACACACAACTCAGGATATAAATAACCATAATTTAAACCTAGAAGATGATTGATCCACATTGACCCTGATTAATCTCATAATTCTGGACCACCTTATCAAAACCCTATTGGAAAAGTAACTGCCTGTATTACAAAGCATCAAGCTGCACGAACTAAACGTGCTAAAAGTCTATCGGTACTTAACTACAACATAGGTTTAAGCAAACACTATGATGACTCTGGCATCCTTGAATCACTAAAGACACTCTTCTCCTGCATTCTTCTTACTGAGACTGGATTAAGCAGGACACAATAGATATCTACCCTCTACCAGGGATACAGAGGCAATTCAACAATGCCGACCAAACCATGTTGGGGGTGGTAATTGCAATCTTTTTCTCTAACTAATTTTTTTCGTCTTGTATTAGCACCACGCTTTAGTTATTATTTATAAAAAAAACTTAAGGACACCTATAACATTCGGTGCATTTACCGGATACCTCACACAAAATCCCAAAATTTCAGTGAGAAATTAAAGTCACTAATAACAAACAGACAATGAATAAGCACCACTTCTCTTAGCTGGAGACGTAACATCAACCTTGATACTAGATGATCAGCCTGTAACTGATTTCATCAAAATATGAACAACACATTCTCATACCAACAATAACTAAACCAACCAAGTCACTGAGAGAGATGAACCATAATAGACCACATATGGACAAATTACTCGCCCCCCTTAAATCAGGGATAATCACAGAAGATACAGACCACTACTACCTTCCTCCTGACAAACATTAGTTAAACCACCACTTGAATACAACAAAGTCTCATTTAGGATCCATGACGAGGCTCAATAAGGGAAGTTCACAGTGACTAGAGACTGTTGACTGGCTACAGAATTCCCAAGGAATGGTTTATTGATGACTGGACAGACATTTTCTTAACAAATTAACTTAGATATTACAACAACATTGTCCTATAAAAACGAAACCAGATCACATTCGAACGGCTAGGTTTCCTGGCTAACCAGCACCTTCTGAAATCCAATGACAAGAAACACCAATATGAAAAGAATTTAGACGGGGCTTAATACACAAAGATATTCTTAAAATTTTCATCAGTTCTCACCAAAGTAATAAAGAAAGTCCAACAACTATATACTCCAGTAGATTCAAGACACTAGAGGAGATATTAAAAAAAGACCTGGCAAAACAGCTCTCTCAGATTCTAGGGACCACAAACTGAAAAAAACAAGAATATGTCCTAACTAAACCTAATGAAACACCACTGCATCCCACTGACAAGCTAACAGATAAACGACTTTTCTCAAACCATAGGATCTAATCTTGCCAATAAAATCCCAACATCCAATGCCCATGCGGGGACTACCTTGTGGGGAATTTCCCAAAATTCCTTCATCTTGCACAACTGAGCCCCGGAAAGTCCCGGTGATTATAAAGTCACTTAAAAATAACTGGGGAATCGGTCTCATGTCCATCATTACTGTACAGAGCGAGCGGCCCATGTCCTTTCGCATTGCTATTCATTTTTTTTAACAAGTCACTATGAATACTAGACTTCCCGAAAACTACTCAAGATGGCAGGGTTACACCAATACATAAAGGTGGTGGACTACAGACTTAAAAATATAGGCTACTATCAAATTACTTGCTATCACAAAATCTTTGTGAAAACTCGTGCAACAGGAGACTTTTTTTTTTTATATTCATTTATAACGGCACACAACATACTCAATCCTGCAATTTGGATTCAGGAAAAATAAAGCACTAATGATGCAATCATAAAAAAAGGCCAAATCTGCTTTACTCAGATGGAAAATAAGGAATTATCCACTAGGAATTTTTATTGACCTAAGAAAGCTTTTGACACAGTAGACCAGACACCTACTCCACAAACTTGACCATTTTTTGTATAAGTGGCCATGCGCTTGGCTTATTTCAACACTTACCGTACTAATAGGTATCAGTATGTCACCATTAAAGAACAGCATCAAACTACACGGCCACTTGATACTGGAGTTCTGCAGGGGAGTGTCTTGGTCCCTGCTCTTTCCTCATATACATCAATCGATCTTCCAAACATATCCCAACACCTGGAAAACCCATTCTCTTTGCTGACGACACGGACTTATGTCATCTCTCACCCTAATCTTGCCACCTCAAACCCACCATGTTAAACGAGGAGTGATCAAAATATTCGACTTGGATGACAGCCAATAAACGTACACTTAACATTGACAAAAACCTACTATTATTATGTTTGGTAGCAGAGCAGGAGTGGGCACAAATTTACTTTAAGATCGGACAATCACTCTAATTACAGACTTAATGAGGGAAAATTCCTAGGCTATACCTTGACAACAACCTGAATTTCAGCACCATATCAACACATACCAAAAAAGATCTCCATAAAACGGTTGGATCCTCTCCAAGTACGATACTACGCGCCGCCAAAAATGCCTTTCTCACTATCACCCACCTTATTTATCATACCTCACCTATGCTATTTGTGCTTGGGATCAACTGCAGCAAACCAACCTAAAGCAATACATACCCAACAAAAAGCTGCAGAAGAATAATCACTAAATCCCATCCCTGGCAACACACCCTTTCACTCTTCATTGATCTAAACTTACTCCTGTCAGTACATCCACACTTACTACTGTCAATTTCCATCTACAGGACCTTAACCTCCAATATCAAACCTTGACCTAAAAACGCTTTCTTGATAAGTTGTGACAGAACCCACAGAGCGGCATAACACCAGACACAACATTCCCCGTGTCCGACTAAACTTTACAAAAATTCATATATGTCAAGGAAACACACTAATGTTAATCTGGAAAACCACCTACTCTGTGAAATCTAGAACTGCAGACAATTAATCCCTTCAAAACTACCATTAGGAAAACTTCTTATTCCTGATACACCCTGTCAACTAACTTACACGATCCACTGGTGGGTTCACACAACATCACTCACCATTTGACCATTAAACAGAAATATTAATCTCAATCTTAAATATAATGAATCTGTGTTAATCCAATTACTGAAAACTATTGTACTGTGCCAAAACAAAGCATTCACATTGCCTAAACTCACAAAACTAGTTGTTTAGTCACTTAGCCATCAACAAACTTACCCACCTCATAATTTGTAATATTTTACAATTAAGGAATTAAACTAAGTCTGCCCGAAATGCCTAGCCCTGCTAGGTGTTTAGTGATTACACTTGTAATCATTATTTAACTACATGTAAACCACACAACCAAATTCTGTAAAACTCCAGCATTGTAATCTTAGAGAGAATAAACTTTGAATTTGATGTGAATTGAATAGTGTATAGTGTAGGCTGGACAAATACATCGTATTTATAGTGTCAGCAGTTTACTGGCTGGATTTGTGCTTATATATTGTGTCACTGAAGTTTTTCATGTTCTTGTAAATGTTTAAACATCAGAGATTGGTCACTGTGTATACTAATGTGAAAATTAAATGTTTCCACCGGGGGGGGGGGAGTGTAAGGATTACTGAGTAGGTATCCATCGCTTTTTTATAGCGCCATCTGTTCATGTGAAGCACAGTACGTAGAAGCGGTGTTCGATTTGAGTGCAGTCAGTTCTGTTGTCATTATGTATGTGAGTATTTCAGTAGCTTGTGTAGTCACAGTTGATTATTGCTCACCACCTGTATCTTGTTACATATTAATAAATGTATCCATATATATTTTGTACCTGAAGTTTTAAATAAAATATAAAAAAAATTCTTAAATATTTCTTTCTAGCCATGCAGTACATGGAGCAAAGACTGGCTGCCGACCAATTAGCCGGATAGAGGTAATATCACCTGGTATATTAAGACCCTAAAAATTGCCTTTAACTTAAATATATCATTCGCTGCCTGACCACGGTCGAGTGAGGTTGTACGCTGCACCCCTCTGCTGTTTTCAGGCGAGCTACCTTGTATCAACATGGCGCTGAGTGTGAGGAGGCGCGTAAATACCATTGGTATTGAGCTGCTTCGTGGGGCGATTTCACCCTCTTCAGTGCAAGTCTTTACTCCCATCTATATTAGGGAGGACTATGGAATCCAGGACGATGAGGTGTATGTGTAGCCTGATGGGGGGATTATAGAATCTTCGTCAAACTGAATTCCACGTCCGTGTATGAAGTCTTGGTGACGAGATTCAAGACGTGAGACTTGACGCTATCAGCTGGGAAGGTGCGTTTGATTGACGTATCTCGCCACTTACGTGGGTTAAGATAAAGTAATGTCCCATTTGAGGCAGCTGAGGCTGACATAAGGAGTGTTTTTGCGACATATGGAACAGTACATCTGGCACAAAAAGGGCATGTGGACGGCAGTACTTAAAGGGACGTCGGAGGTACTTTTCCCTGAAGATGGACTCTGAGACATCCCATACCGTCTTTACGTCGTGTTTTGGAGAAAGATTCCAAGAACGCAAGTTAGGTATTGATGCCGGACAGTGAGTACGTGCAGATTATGTGGGGCGTACGACCCATATTGGCGGCATGAGTGCGTGAGCTGAGGAGGGCGCCAGCGCAACTGGTGAGAGCACCTGTTACCAGCGTGTAGCTGTTGAGAGCCAGTGCGTAAGCAAGGGCTGGGCGCTTGTGGAGTGAAAGAGGTGGAGGATTCCAACGGGAGAAAACCCTGGCATGTGGAGGTAAGCTGTGATGTAAAGTAAATCTGTTTATACAAAAGGTAAAGTACAGAAGAGCAGGCAGGAGGAGGTGCAGGCTCTAGAGGAAGAGCTTCAGGATGTGTTAAGGACATTGACACCGCAGCAGAGGATGTTGTTCCTGAGCTGGTGAGAGGCACGGCGTTGCCTGTAGAGATGTAAGGATAAAAAAACATAGCTGGGTTGATGGGCAACTAGTAAGAGGAGTTGTCGCCGTGTGTGTGGAAACGGGGCGTGGTGGAGGTTGAGGTTATCGTGAGGACCTCAGAAGATAACATGGATGTAGAGGGCATCACGAGGAAGAGAGCGCGGGCGTCAGACTCAGATGATGTCCTGACGCCGGCGCAGAGGTCTGGGAGGAAAAGGATGAGCAATGTCGAACAGTCACGATAAGAGGCATCGCAAAAAAGGGGGAGGGTTGATGGTGTGAAGCTTGTGCTGGCTCTGGGGCAGAGGCCCTGGGATGAAATGAAGAGATGGAGGAAGGTTGGAAAAATATAAAGAGGCTTAGGTGTATGACTGTGACGTAAATGGATTGTGAATATGTGAAGAAGGAAGGGTTTCGAATGTTTCCTGTATAAATATAAGGGTCGGATCGTAGTGTTCCTGCAAGAACACAAATTTCAAGGTGGGATGAGTGTCGAGGTGGAGGGGTTTAGGTCATGACTTGCCATCTGAGTCTGAAAGGTGGTGTGGGTTTATTGATCACGGGAGGCAAGCCGTTTGTGTTGCTAAGAAGTGTGGGGGGAGGGGGGGAGAGATTGCGCGTGAGATGGGTGGTGGATGGGACAGCGGGTATCTTGTGTATGTGTGTATGCACAGCAGAAAATGATGTGAGGTAAAAGGGATTATGTATGTGAAGAACTAGTTTTCTTCTTACGTGGTTTACTTGCAGTGGCCGTCGTTGGTGGGTACTGGAACTTGCGATATTAGGAGGGTGACGTGGAACCAAAAAGGGGCGGGGACGTGTCGGAGGTCTTGCGAGATCTTTTGAGGGATATTCAGTTGCGGGATGCTGTTGGAGGAAGAAAAAAAAGGGCGTGGGAGGTAGTGCACACTTTTGATGACGGGGATTACGCTGCTAGGTTGGATAGGCTGTATATATCTCCAAGGGGGTTGGGTGACATTTTTCGTAAATAGAAGTAGGTTATTGGAAATCCTCGGGCGGTAGTTGCAGCGGTGGCGTGGGAGTCACTAGCAGTATTATCTAGGGGATATTGAAATTAAATTACATGTGTGTTAGGTGATGAGGAGGGGAAGAGGGTTTGCAACGCTGTGGGAGGGGAAAGACTCACGTTTTTAAATCGTCCAAAGACCTACCGGACGGGAAAATTTTCAGTTTGCCGAAGAAATTTATGCCCATTGGGGGCACCCATAAAAACCTACTCCTGGACCAATAGGTTCCCTGTTGTCGGAGTAAACCCCCTGGGGGTAAACGCCCCCGAAGCGCCAAAAAATTTGGTTTTAGGCCTCCAACTCAAGGCCATGTTGAAAAAGGTAGCCGCCTGAACGCAGAGGGGGCAGCGCCAACCTCACTCGGACCGTGGTCAGGCAGGAATGGAAAAATACTGTAGGCATCGAGCACTTAAAGGGAAACGAAAACGCCATTCCCCACAAGTTTTTTGCCAAAGATCAACGGGAGACTTATGAGTACAAGATAGTAAATTGTATGGGGTGCATTGAACGGGGGACAACGAATTTTCGTCAAACTCTATCAAAAACGGTTTATGAATTTTGTCACCATTTTCAGGACGTGAGTTTTAACGCAAAACCAGCTGTCACTGTAGAATGATAGATTTTCACGGTTTATCGGGACAATTTTCGCAACGTTCCCTTTGAGGCGGACGAGGCGGATATAAGGAAAGTTTTTGAGAATTTGGGGGACGGTGTTTATGCTAAACATGGTATGGGGCGGCGGGAGCCTATGCTGGTTTTCCAGGGGGTTTTCTTTAAACCTAAAAAGACTTTAGGCACCCAATACCATCCATGTGTACCTACGTTTTCGGGCGCAGGTAAGGGTAATGTACCCAGCAACATATGCCCCCTATGTGGTGAGTATGACACATGCGGCGATCTGTAAAAGCGAAGACATGTGCCTGGACCTTGGTGGACGTCGCAGCCCTGCTTCAAAGGTGGCAGGGGGGAAAAAACATGGTGGAGGGGCGTGGTGTTTTGTGGAGGAGATAGTGGATCGGGCCACGGACGGGTGGTGAGTTGGACCCCGCCCCCAACGCTATAGGGTCTTCCTTGGATAAGGAGGAGCACAATTTACAAGAGAAGGTTTCTTGGATTGAGGAAAATTTGGGGGAGGTTTTGAAGACTTTTGTCCCACCAGAGGGGGTGTTACATTGACGGGGTGTCATTGGGAATCGCCTTCCAAAAAAGTTGAGAAATGAAATTTGGGACGTGATGGGGGTTGGGGAGTGTCCATTGACTCATTCCCATTTAGGGGGAGGTGGGGTTTCATCGAAGGTAACATCTGATCAAGATTGTGCAACATGACTGTCACGGAAAGAGGGCGGTACTCAATTTGATGACGTCCTTACCCTGCACAAAGGCCTGGGAAACAGACTGAGGTGAAGTGTGAAGGTGTGGTGTAGGTGGTGGTAGCCAGATAGGAGGCCCCGGAAAAAAGGGGGGGGGGAAAGAGAGCACTCTAAAGGTGTTGAACGTAAATTCAAGCTCGGATTGTAAAGAGTGATGAGAGGAAGCGGGGGGGGAAACTTTTTAGGCCTTAGGTGTATGCTGTAAATGTTAATGGGTTAGTAGCGGTATGAAGAGAGTTGGGTTTTCGAAATTTTAAATAAATCTAGAGGGATGTTGTTTTCCCTGCAGGAGCACAATTTCAAAGGGGGGTGGGTGTTGGGGGTGGCAGGTTTTCGAGTATTTTCCCTCCATCTCCCCGTCAAAAAAAGGGGGGTGTGGGATTTTAAAGGGGAGACAGCCGTTTGTTTTGCAGGAAGCGGGGGGGGAGGGGGGGGGAGGGTGTTGCGTGTGGATGGGTGGGGGATGGGTAAGCGTGTGTTTTTTTTGTGAGTGGTATGCCCGCAGAAAAAAAAAAAGGTAAAGAAGTTTTTGTGGTGGGATTTTGTGTTTTTCTTAAGTGCACTGCCAGAGGGGGCGATAGTTGGTGGGGATGGAATAGTGTAATCAGGGTGGCGTGTGGACCCAAGAGGGGCGGGATTTTGTCTTGGCTTTAGGGATTTATTAGGGATTTTAGGTTACTGATCCCTTTTGGGGGGTGGTGTGGGAGACTGAAATACTTTTTTGGGTGTTATGCTGCGAGATAATAAGATACCTTTCTCAGGGTGGACGTGAAATCTTTCAGTACGTTGAGGCTACAATGTCAGTCTAGGGGCAGTGGGGGTGGAGGTTGGGTGGGGACGCCGGGGGAATATAAAAAAGTTTTTGGGGAAATTTAAATATAAGGGTTAGGTGAGAGGGGGGGTTGGGGGGGTTTTTCAGTCCTAGGGGGGAGCTTAGTGTGGAAGAAAGGGAGTGGATGACATTGGACATGTGGGATAGTGTCCAAAGGAAAGGGATTAGAAAGTTTTATGTGAGAAAGGGAAAAAAACGTATTAAAAATTTTAAAAAAATATGGACGGCTAACTTTTGAGGATGGGTTAAAAGGGGTTCTATGGGGGGGGGGTGGGTGGGAAAAATTTGCCTATGGATGAAATAGCTGAAATAAAGGGGGGTTGGGGGTGTTGAAAATGAAAGTTTTCAAGCTGAAAGGGATGCGGGGCAGGGGTGGGGGAAAGTGTTTTGGGGGGCGAAAAAAGCCATCAGCGTGTGTTTTCGCATCAAAAGCAAAGGAGGGGTGACAGCTAACCATGTTTAGGGGAAACGGGATGGTTGGGAATTGAGTAGGCGGAGATACAAACCCCGAAGGGGTGTGTGCGTATGCGGGGTTGGTCGAAAAATACGGAACAGTGGGGGGGTGGGTGAGGGGGCATTGGAAAAGGTGTGCGATGTACGTGTAATTTGGAAAAAGTACAAAAGCTTTGGTGGGATGATTTACGGCAGAAAAAGAAATGTGTTAAGGGGAATGAGGGAAAGGGGGAAAACTTCCGGTATTGATGGCTCCCGGGGAGAATTTTATTTACAACATTGGGCGTTGATAAAGGAATTTAAGTTAGGTTATTTAATAGTATGAAGGAGAAGGGGGAAATTGGGGGGGAAACAGGAAACACAGTGTAGTGTTTTGGGCCCCAAGGTCAAGGGGCAGCCCACCCTTTGGGAGGGAAAACCGAGCCAACATGATGGTGCGACTAAGGTGTTTGAAAAATTTTGGTAATAGGTTAAATGTGTTTTGGGGAAAGGGGGGTGCAAAATCCAGTTGGGTTGCCGGGAAAGGCGATATTGAAGGACATGGGTACGAGAAATTTTTTTGGAAGCTAAGGGGGGGGTGGAGGGTGCGGGTTTGTTGGCTCTGACTGGCAGGGAGCATAGATAGAGTGGAAAAGGGGCTTTGCAGGTTATATTAGGAGACAGGGGTTTTGGGGGGGAAATAGTCGAGTGGGTAAAAAGTTGTACAAGGGGGGGAAAAAAGAGGATGCAGATTAATGGGTGTATGGGGAGGGGGAAATTTTCATGGGAAGAGGCCTTTGACAGGAGCCCCCTGCCCAAAAATTTTTTTCGGTTTCAGGACCCCTTTTATAAAGGTTGAGAGTTATGTACGCCATTGAGGGGAATTGTGGGGGGGGGGAGGGCTGGCCGGGGTTTAAATTTGGATTTGACGACACCCCTGTTTCATTCGTGCAGGGATTTTAATGAGAGTGTTGGGCGAGGTGGGGCAATTTTTGGAAATGCCCCGGGTATGCAGGTAAAAAAGTGCGAAGGCAAGGGGGATGGGGTTGGGTTCTTGGGGGGGGGGGTGGGGGGGAGATGTAATGTTGTTAAAGAAAAAGGGGGGTTTTTTTTTTAAAATTTGTGGTATTATTTAAGGGGTGACATGGTTGCGGAGCGGGATCAAAATTCGGATAGGTTAGGAAAGGATCATGGGGTGTTAGGTGTTCTGAGAACCCCAAAACCTAACCTGATACAGCGAGATTGTCGTGAACATTTTTTTTATTTAAAGGGTTTGGGAGTTGCAGCTGTGTTCCCAAATTTCAGGGGCAGCGATTGCGGGGGGAATAAGACGGGTGTACAAATTTTTATGGGGTTCAGTTGTGTTGGTTACGGGGGGAGGTTGTAATGTTACCGTAAGTCAGGGGGGTTGGGGGTTTTTGGTTTGGACGGAGGGGGTAAATGTGTTTTATTAAAGGGAAAGGTTGCGTGAGGGTGTGAAACCCGGGGGGTTTGGGAAGGATACACGACAGGCGGGGATGTGGATCGAGGGAAAGGAGTTGAGGGGAAGTGAAATAGTTTTGAGGGGTGTGATGTTGGTTTGGGAACTGAGAAAGGTTGTATGGGTTTTTTTTGTAGGTTTCTTGGGTGGTGCGTTGTCCCGTTGAGGGTTTTTTCCCCATGTATGCGTGGAAGAGTATTTGGTTTAGATTTAGAAATTGAAGTTTAAAACCTCGGGCGCGTGAGGTATGTTTGTTTTTGCAGGGGGTCCCTTTCCCTTGGTGAGATATTACGAAACAGACAGGGTTTTAAGGGGGGGAGGGTGTGGTATCTTGGGGGGGATGAGACGCGTTCCCTGTAGTTTTCTTTTGTGAAGGGCTAGAGGAGGTTAGGTGCGGTTTAAAAGGGGGGTACAGAGGGTGGGGGGCCGCGGGGTTTGGTTTTGCTGCTTAAGTTAGATATGGGGGGGGTTAGACGAGGGTGTCAAAAGCTTTAGATTTTTCATGGTAGATTTATATATATGTGTGGGGGAGAGGGGGAGAGGGGGGTAGTGAGGAGAGAAGAAAAGGGTTTTTGCGGGGAATTTTATTACGAGTGTCGTAACAAGATTTGTTTTGGGAGGAGGGGGGATCAGGCTTTCTCAGGGGGTATAAATGCAACGTTAGGGATTTCGTAAATCTGTGATTGGTATGAGTGAGTGAAGGGTTTTTATGGTTGGAGGGGGTCAGGGGGCAACAGCGGGCTCGCCTCCCGGGGGGGGGGTCGTGGAGGTTGTGAATGGGGTTTGGAAAGGTTTTTCCCGGTTTTCATTGGGGCTTTAGGCATCCCAATGGGATGTAGACTCAATTCGTTATGGTAGTATACACTTTTTAGAATGTAGGTAAATATAGATTTTTTATGTTAATTTGTGGTTCTTAAAAAAAAAAAAAAAAAAAAAAAAAAAAACACACACAATACCAAAAGATATAACTGCGCAACAAATATAATACTGGTGGAAAACCCACTTAACCCATTATAAGTTACATTCACATCATACAAACATGTTACATTAATGATTAAACAATGGTTTATGTAATTTGCATACAAAATATACAATTGTATATAGAAATTCAAACTTAGACACAAATTCAATGATTTACTCTAACACAAATTCATTAACATAATAAATATTATATAAACTGACGATCATATTAATCGTCAGCAATTTCCATCTATTCTATATCTGCTCAATCTTGATACCTATGAACTACGTTTGAATCATAAACAAAAATCACAATATTACGAAATATTTATAGGATAAATTTGGACGACTCAGGGTAATGTACACATGTTATATCCCTTTAATACTTTGGTGACTCACAGACTAGATTGAACAGTAACAGAGAAGGAATAAAACATACATATATATAAAAATATATATATAATATTTTAAAATATATATAAAATTATATATATATATATATATATATATTTTATATAAAATATATATATATATATGCAGGTTTGTAAACCCAAATATCTGGACCTATAAAACACAATCAAAAACAAAATACTAAGAAAACTTGTGACTCAAGAAAAAACGAGTCTTTACACAAAAGGAATGCTTCAAAAACATAACAAATACTGTAAAGGCACCACTGTCATTCTGTACACAAAAGGCATAGTAAGTAACCCTAACTCCAGAATTCGCTGCCTGACCACGGTAGAGTGCGGTTGTGCTCTGCACCCCTCTGCTGTTTTCAGGCGAGCTACCTTGTATCAACATGGCGCTGAGTGTGAGGAGCTGCTTCGTGGGGCGATTTCACCCTCTTCAGCACAAGTCTTGCTCCCAACAATCATCAGGGAGACCTATGGAATCCAGGACGATGAGGTGCATGGTGTAGCCCTGAATGGGGCTTACAGAATCTTCGTCAAACTGAATTCAACATCCGTGTACGAGTCTTTGGTGACGAGATTCCATGACGTGAGTCTTGACGTTACTCCAGCTGTGAAGGTGTGTTTGATCGACGTATCTCGCCACTTTACATGGGTTAAGATACATAATGTCCCATTTGAGGCAGATGAGGCTGACATCAGGAGTGTTTTTGAGACATATGGAACCGTACATCGGGCACAAAAGGGCAAGTGGACGGCAGGTGCTTACATGGGCCATCCGGAGGGTACCTTTTCCCTGAAGATGACTCTGAGACATCCCATACCATCTTACGTCATGTTGGAGGACTTCAGGACGCAAGTTATGGTATCGTATGCCGGACAGAGACGTACGTGCAGAATATGTGGGGCGTACGACCATATGGCGGCAGAGTGCGTGAAGCTGAGGAGGGCCCCAGCACAAACTGGTGAAGCACCAGTTACCAGCGTGATAGCTGTTGAGAGCCCCATGCGAAAGCAAGGGCTTGGGCGCTTGTGGAGTAAAGAGGTGGAGGATTCCAAAGAGGAGACTGGCATGTGCGAGGTAAGCTGTGATGTAAAAGGATCTGTTACTAGACAAGGGAAAAGTACAGAAGTGCAAGTGCAGGAGGAGGTGCAGGCTCTAGAGGAAGAGCTTCAGGAAGTGTTAAGGACATTGATGCCGCCTGCAGAGGATGTTGTTCCTGAGCTGGTGAGAGGCACAGCGTTGCCTGTAGAGGAATGTAATGATAAAAACCATAGCAGGGTTGACAGGCCAACTAGTAAGAGTGAGTTGTCGCCATGTGCTGTGGAATGAGGCGTGGTGGAGGCTAACGTACATCATGAGGGAACCTCAGAAGATAAAATGGATGTAGAGGGCATCACGAGGAAGAGAGCGGCGGCGTCAGACTCAGATGATGTCCTGACGCCGGCGCAGAGGTCTGGGAGGAAGGAAGAGCAATGTCGAAGTAGTCACGATAAGAGGCATCGCAAAAAAGGGGAGGGTTGATGGTGTGAAGCCTTGTGCTGGCTCTGGGGCAGGAGGCCCTGGGATGAATGAAGAGAGGAGGAAGGGTTGGAAACTATAAAGAGGCCTTAGGTGTATGACTGTGAACGTAAATGGACTATAATAGTGTGAAGAAGGAATGGTTTCGAATGTTTCTGTATAAATATAGGGTGGATGTAGTGTTCCTGCAAGAACACAATTTCAAGGAGGGAAGAGTGCTCGAGGTGGAGGGGTTTCAGGTCATGACTCTGCCATCTGCACGTCTGAAAGGTGGTGTGGGTATATTGATCAGGGAGGCAAGCTCGTTTGTGTTGCTAAGAAGTGAGGGGGGAGGGGGGGAAGAGTATTGCGCATGGATGGGTGGTGGATGGGGCAGAGGGTATCTTTTGTAAGTGTGTATGCACCAGCAGAAAATGATGTGAGGGTAAAAAGGGATTTTGTATGTAAAGAACTAGTTTTCTTCTTACGTGGTTTACCTGCAGTGGCCGTCATTGGTGGGGACTGGAACTGCGTTATTAGGAGGGCTGATGTGGAACCAAAAGGGGCGGGGCACGTGTCGGTGGCATTGCGAGATCTTTTGAGGGATATTCAGTTGAGGGATGTGGTTTAAGGATGGGGTTACGCTGCTAGGTTGGATAGGCTGTATATATCTCAAGGGGTTGGGTTGACATTTTTCCGTACAATAGAAGTAGCTTATTCGGATCATCGGGCGGTAGTAGCAGAGGTGGCGTGGGAGTCACTAGCAGGTATATCTAGGGGTTATTGGAAATTAAATACAAGTGTGTTAGGTGATGAGGAGGGGGTAGAGGGATTTGCAACACTGTGGGAGGGGCTACATGCAGAGATAAATGGGGTAGAGGATGTGGTGATGTGGTGGGATGGTGTGGCTAAAGAACGGATTAAGCAATATTACATGAAGGAAGGGAAACGTATCAATTCTTTAAAATATGGGCTTGCTAACTATTTGGAGGATAAATTATGGGGTTGTTATGCGAGGGGGGTGGTGGCGGGCACTTATCCAATGGATGATATTATGGCAATTAAAGGGAGGCTGCGTGAGGTACAGGATGAGAGGTTCCAAGCGGTGTGGGTACAGGTGGGGGTGGAAGAGGTGTTATGGGGCGATAGACCTTCATCGTGCGTATTGCGTAGGCAGAAACAAAGACAGCAGGCAATGACTATTCCATGGTTGGAGGTTCATGAGTCGATAGAAGGGTACAGGGAGGGGCAGGTCATACAAGCTATGGAAGGAATGGGGGCATTTGTGACAAGTGGTATGAGAAGTATCTGGCAACGAGAAAGGGGTAGAGGATGGGGTTTTAGATACAGGTGTGTGGGAGTTGTGGTATTGTCAGTTGCGTAAACAGTGATAGGGAAGCACTGGGTGGGGAAATAACTGAGGGGGAAATTGGAGGGCTTTTAAGTGGAATGCCAAAAAGGGCAAAGCACGGGATTTGTTGGACTCCTGAGCAGAGTTTATCAGCAGCATTGGGAATTATGAGGCATTTTCTGTTAGGTATTAATTTGCATGAAGGAGAGAAGTGAGCTGGTGATGAAAGCAGGCAACGGCTGTTGTTGTATTGGTACCAAAGGGTAATGGGGCAGCATATGCTTCGGGATTTACCGGGCGATCTCGTTGTTATGCGCAGATTATAATTGTTTGCGAAGATTTTGGGAAATCGGGTCAAGTGTGTGGTGGGCGGTAGTATCAAAACTCATTTTGGTTTGCAGGGAGGTCTATGGTGGAGGGGGCATGGTTACTAGGGATTTCGAGGCAAAAGGGGGGGAGGGAGGGGGTTTGGTGGCGCTCGATTGGCAATAGGGCATATGATAGAGTGGTCGAAAGCATGAAAGCCATCCTCAGGAGTCAGGGGTTTGGGGATGATAATAGTGGGTTGGGTTGAGGCGTTGTATGGAGGTGCAACAATGGCGAGGGTACTGATTAGTGGTTCGAATGTGGTGGAAGATTGTAATGGGTAGGGGACTTGGAGGGGTGTCTATGTCACAAATTATTGTTTGTGTGAATACATGACCCCTTTTTAGTAGATTGATGGAGAAGCGTATGTGTCACGTAGAGGGCCAGAGTGTGAGGTTGCGAGGGGTTTGGCCAGTTTTAATTGTGGTATTGTGGATGTATACAACGGTTCTGATAAGGGAGGGGATGTCAATGGACACATTAGACGGGGTAGTACAAATGTTCCGCAGGGGCAACTGGTATGAGGGTAATTTCAGTTAAATCCATGGTCTGGGGTTAGGAGCTGGGGGGTAGGTTGATTGGGGTAGTGCAGTTGTGAGGAGGCAGGTGAATTCGTTTTAAAAAAATTTGCGGTCTTATTTATGCAGACGATCTAACTGTGCAACGCATGGAAAACTCGCTTAGGATGGTAGAAAGGATCAGGGACGCTTGGCAGTGCATTTGCAACCTTATCATTTGACCCTTGTGCAGAGTGCCATTGTATTAATTTTCTACTGTAATAGCAAAGTATGTGACACGTGGCAGCGTGTTCCATTAACTGGGCCAGCAATAACGAAATACTATGGAAGTTTTTAAATTCTTGTGGGGTCGAGCTGTGATTGGATTAAAGGGATGTGGTAATGCTACCTGCAAGTAAGGGGGGGCTGGGATTGCTGGAACTTAAAGCAGAGGGTCAAATGTGTCTTTATTAAAAGGGAGGTGATGAGGAACAGTGTGAGGTGGGGGTGTTTTGGCCAGGGATCCATAACAGATTGCAACGGATGTATACAGGAGTTGAGTTGCATGTGTGTGAAATCTGTTTTGAGGGCTATGGCGTGGGATTCAAGAGCCAGCAAAGGTTGAAAATAGGTTGGTTGTGTAGATTGTTAGCCGGAGGGTTGTAGCGCCTGTTAGGAGGGAAATTTTCTCCATGTATGCATGGGAAGTATAATTGGATTAAGTTGAGTAGGATGGAGGTTGCAACCTGGTGTTCCGGGATGTAATGTATCGTTTTCTGCACGGGCATTTTACCGTCGTGTGTGGTTTACGGGATAGAAGAGTCGTTGATGGGGGGAGGGAGCTTAGGATATGTGGTGGGGGGGGTCGGCTTTTCATGTAGTATATTTTTGTGATGGATGAGGTGTGTCCAAGGGGTGGTTAAATAGGGTGATAAATAGGATAGGAGTAAAGGACATTTCTTATTGGAGCATTAAGTCTCGGACGTGGGGGGTTGGGTAGAAAGTGTAATTCAGAGCTGTGGGATACATTATGGAGTTTATATCTTATAGTGTAGGGATAAGACAAGATCAGATAAGAATTCGTTCGGATTTTTTTTAACCCCGGAGGTTAGCCACCAGGAATACCACATGAAAGTCACGTGCGTCATCGACAAGGACTATCGTCTAAACATATTTCCATGGGGGTCCTTATCTTGTCCCCCAGGATGCGACCCACTCAGTGACGAATACACCCAGGTACTAATTTTGCTGACTAGGTGAACAGGACAACAGGTGTTAAGGAAAACGTGTCGAATGTTTCACCCGCCGCGATAGAACCCAGGGCCCTCCGTTGTGTGAAGGGCGAGGGGAGATTTAGCCACAGGCACGGGCCGGGGAAACAGGTTTGCTGAGGTGAAGAGGAGGGTGTTAGCGGGTAACGTTCTTTAAAACGGTTATGTAAAATAAGGAAATTTATGGGGGAGGGAGTGGGTGAAGGTTTTTTTCAGAGGATAAGGCAACTTACGTTAAGGTTTTATAGACTTGTAATATGACGAGGGAGGGGAGGGTATGATGGAAAGTGTGCTTGGGGTAGGGAAGTCTGGGTTGGAATACAGGGTCGCCACCTCCCCAGGTAATGGATGACAACAAAGTTCTGCAGTGAGTGTGGTATGAGTGAGCGTTGAGTGAATAATTGTGGACCAAGCGTGCTAGCCCTGTGAGAGCTGGCCAGTTTTTGTGTGACTGACTATACACTTATTATGCACTATGTCGTGTGGTTTATTGATTTACGGTATTGACATTGTAATTTGGAGAATTTGGATTAATTGCATGTATTTGTTCCAACTTGTTTTCTAGGTGACTTGCACTGCATAGTGTTGATGCTGTGATCATGCACGGTGTCCAGAGATAGCTGTGATATGTTTTGTATTAATGTCTTGCATTCTTGTTCGTCCCCTGGTGATTGCAATTTTCAGTTTTGTTTTGAGAAGTTTAAATGTTTAATGTACTGTCAGACGTGTAAATAAAGGTGGGAACAGTGGTGTTATAGGTTTTTGTTGGTTAGGTGTGTGCTAGGCAAGTCTTGTGTTTCTTTTGTCATGGTTATATTTTATGTTGTTTTGTACTGTTGTCAATAGCACTATGTATGTCCATATAGCTGTTTATAGATCTTGAATGTCATAGTTGAAGCTGTGTTATTGTTTTTTAACACTGGAATTGCCTGTTTAAAGTGTAGAAGCTTACATGTGTTGGATTTTTGAGACTAAGTTCATATACCTATGGCTGTGTAGTCATTTTGTATGTCTTTGTGACTTTTCTATATCACATTGTTGGTGTTATACATAATTGTTATGTAAATCTGAACCATTAGGACAATTACATAAATTTATGTTTTTGATCATTGCTGTGTGACTTTAGTATTAGGCATACTATTCTTTGTTTATTGTATGTTAGGTTGTAATTAGTGGGGTGGTTGGAAACCACGAGGGGGGGGTAATATGTCTGTATATGTTCAGTGCAATGAATTGGCGTGGTCTGTAGTCGATTATTAAGTACCATTTCGAGGGATGTGTATATAAAAGTGTTGTTCATATAATGTAAAGTCTGTTGGGTAGCTCCAAAGATTTTGGGTTGGTGTAGGATGAGCGAGCAGGGTGGGGGGGGGGGTGTACCCACACGGTGTTGTAAGTGTTGGTGGTGTAATGTTAGCTGTAGGTAGGATTGGTGTTAATTTATAGCCTTAATGAGTTTTAATATTTATATTTTGTAATTTCATGTATTAATTAAAATATAAAAAAAAAAAAAATCTCCAGAAATTCACAGTTCGCTGACTTGTTGTGGTGTGTGTGTGTTTGAGTGTTTGATCTGTGTTGTGTGTTTGTGTTGTGTGTGTGTGTGTGTGCAATCACCTAGTTGAGATTGCAGGGGTCGAGTCCAAGCTCCTGTGAGTGGGTGTGCGCGTGTGTGTCCCGGGTGCTGTGTTTGTGTGTGCTTGTGTATGTGTATGAGTGTGTGTGTGTGAATTGTGTGTGTGTGATGGTATGAGTGTGGTCGGTATTGGTGTATGGAGTTTGGGTATGTGTGTGTGTGTGTGTGTGTGTGTGTGTGTGTGTGTGTGTGTGGTTTATGTGTGTGTGTGTGTGTGTGTGTGTGGGTGGGTGTGTAGTATCACCCCTAATTGTACTCACCTAATTGTGGTTGCAGGGGTCGAGATCAAGTCCTCGGCCCCGCTCTTCACTGATCGTACTGGATCCTCTCTCTCTCTGCTTCCTGTGCTTTGTCATAACTATTCTTAAAATATGTATGGTTCTGCCTCCACTACTTCAATTGCTAGGCTATTCCCACTTGCTGACAAACTCTATGACTGAGAATACTTCCTAACAGCGTCCTGTGAATCCTCGTTGAGTCTCAGCTTCCAGTTTGTGAACCCCTTGTTCCATGAGTCCCCTCTCTGAACATCCTATTCTCTGTCCACTTTGTATTATTCCCGCAGTTCTTGTATGTCGTTTATTCATGTCTCCCCTGACCTTTTGTCTCCAGTGTCGTCAGTTCCGATTTCCCTTAACCTTTTCCTCGTCGTCTTTCCCTCGAGCTCTGGGGCTAGCCTTTGTTGCAAACCTTTTTACTTTCTCTAACTTCTTGACGTTGCTCTTGACCTGGTGTGGGGTTCCCAGTTGGTGCTGCATACTCCAGTATGGGCCTATCATACACAAGTGTACAGTTCTTGAACGATTCATTATTAAGGTATCGGATCGCTATTCTCATGTTCTGCCAGGCGCCCGTATGCTGCAGCGGTTATTTGGTTGATGTGTGCCTCCGGTGATGTGCTCGGTGTTATGGTCACCCCAAGGGTCTTACTCCCTGAGTGAGGCTGTGAGTCTTTGTCCACCTAGCCTATACTCTGTCTGCAGTCTTCTTCCCCCTCCCCAACTTCATGACTTTGCTTTGGCGGGGATTGAATTCAAGAAGCAGTTACTGGACCACATGTCCAGCCTCTCCAGGTCTCTTTGCGTCCTGCCTCATCCTCGCCCGATTTAATTTTTCTCATCAACTTCATGTCATTGCGAACAGGGACACTTCAGGTCTTTTCCCTTCCATCATGTCTTTAAACATATATAAAAATAGCACTGGCCCTAGAATGACCGGGGGACCCGTCGTAACGGGGCGCCCCTGTGATCCCTTTTCAGTCCCATGATCGTTGTGCCCCCCTGTGGGTTATTCCTTATCCATTGCAGGCCTTCCTTTTACGTGGCCTGTCTCCAGCTTCTATAATCTTTGGGGGGAAAACTGTGTCAAAGGCCTTCCGCAGTTGGAAAACGAAATTACCCATCCCCTTCATGTTTTTACTTCTGTTACCTTGTCAAAAAAAACCCGGGAGGTTTGTGATACAGATTTGCCTTCCATGAACCCTGCGGTTTTTTATTTATAAATTTTTTCCTTTCCAGGTGTTCGCCCTCTCCTTATAATCTTCTCCCTGACTTTGCCACAATAGTCGAACCGGTCTGTAGTTTAGTGCCTCGTTTTGTTTCCTTTCTTAATATGGGGACCATTTGCTGTTTCCATTTCTCAGGTAGTTGCCCGTTTAAGGGATGTGTTGAAGATTGTGGTTAGGGCAACACAGCATCTCTGCTCTTCTCTAAGGACCCATGGGGAGATGTTGTCCGGTCCCATCGCCTTTGAGGTGTAAAAGGTCACTTAAGAGCTTCTTCACCTCCTCCTCATTTGTTCGTATGTCATCCAACACTTGTTGTATATTCCCTCTTGAGGGTTCCTTCTGTTCTGTCTTCCACAGCCCTTCCTGTCTCTACTGTAAAAACTTCCTTAAATCTCCTGTTCAGCTCCTCACATACCTCCTGATCATTTCTTGTGAGTTCTCCACCTTCTGTCCTTAATTGATCACCTGGTCTTTGACTGTTGTCTTCCTCCTGATGTGGTATACAACAGTTTCGGGTCTGTCTTGATTCTCGATGCTATGTCTTTTTCTTTACTGTCGCTGGGCCTCCCTCCTTACCTGTGCGTACTCATTCCTGGCTCTGCGACTGATCTCCCTATTTTCGTGTGTTCTCTCCCTTCTGTACTTTTTCCATTCTCTATTGCACTTTGTTTTTGCCTCCTTACACCGTCGGGTGTAACCAGGGGCCCTTGTTCTGGTTTTCCCCGTTGTTACTGTTCCCCTTGGGAATGAACCTTTCCACTGCCTCCTTGCTTTTTTTTGCTACATTATTCCTTTCATTTCATTTACTGGCTTTCCTGCCAGTTCTCTGCCCACTGGACCTCCCGCAGGAAGTTCTTCAACCCCCTGTAGTCCCCTCTTTTATAGTCAGGCTTTTCCCTTCTACTCCCGTTATTCTCTCCACTTGCAGCTCTACTATGGGATTCAAAGCACAGAACCACGTGGTCGCTAGCTCCTAGGGGACTCTATACTTGATGTCCTCAATGTCTGAGCTGCCCCGGGTGAACACAAGGTCCAATCTTGCTGGTTCATCCTCCCCTCTCACTTGGTAGTGTCCTTAACATGTTGGTGCATGAGGGTTTTTCCAGCACCAGTCAACATCCTGGCTCTCCATGTTTCGGGACCCCCATGTGGCTCCAGGTTTTCCCAGTCAATCTCCCTGTGGTTGAAATCCCCCATAACCAGCAATTTGCTCTGCTGGAGTGAGCTCTTCTTGCCACCTCAGCAAGTGTGTCCACCATTGCTCTGTTGCTCTCTTCATATTCCTCTCTTGGCCTCCTGCAGTTCTGTGGTGGATTATACATCACTGCAATGACCACTTTGTGTTCCCCAGACTGAAGTGTACCTGCTATGTAGTCTCTTTCTCCCGTCCCCATCTATTCCTTCCATTTTCTCGAATTTCCATCTGTTTTTTACGAGCAGAGCAACCCCACCTCCCCCCTGCCCTTCTTTTTTCCTCATGATCTGGTATCCGGTGGGAAGATTGATCTGTTATTGTCCTGAGTTTTGTTTCTGTAACTGCTATGATGCTGGGTGTGTGTGTGTGTGTGTTTTGTGTGTGTGTGTAAATCAACAATCAATATTTGCACCAATAACTCACTCATTGTGACCGGGTGTGGAAGTGTGAATTGCCTATTACTCTAAAATTTTTTTCTGATTGGACCATGTATAAAACCAAGTAACCATTCTTTCAGTATTCATTTCCTTTGTAACTTTGAGTATTTCCTTGTAACCCATTCAGCCTCAAAAAATTTTGGGGCCAGTCCCCCCGGACCCATTTTGTACCTCTTAATCTGTTTAAAAACTTTTTAAATTTTCATGATTTGACTAGACCTACCTGGAGTTCATTACCTTTGTAAATTGTGAGTTCATTTCCTTTTGTAAATTGTGAATTCATTCCCTTTTGTAACTTCTCCCACAAAACTTTGGGCCCGCCCCTGGCCCCATTATGTACCTTGAATCTTTTGACTACGCCCACAGGATGGGTTTTTGGGGTGAAAATAAACATATAAACAAAAACTAAACGCCTGCCCAGGTAGAGTGCGGTTGTTCTCCCACCCCTCGCTTTTTTGTGGCGGCTCCCTTGTCATTCCGGGCTGCAGGGGTGTGAAGGGGTTGGCTGTCCACCCGGCAAAAACATAAGTGCACTGTTGTTTGTCAAGATGGCGGTTAGTCTGAGACCCCGGATAAATCTGTAGCATTGAGTATTTAAAAGGAACATAACCCCCATTTTGCGAAAGTTTTTTGCCAAAGCACCCGGGAGACTATGGCGTACAAGCATATTGATGGTGTGCATTAAACGGAGGACAACGATTTTCGTCAAATGCTATCAGCAACGTTTATAAATGTTTTCACCGGGTTTCAGGTGTGAGTCTTAACGCCCACCACTGTCGTGTAAGAAGGGTAGATGTTTCACGGCTTATACGTGGATCAATTTACGCAATTTCCCCTTTGAGGGGGCGAGGCGGATTAAGGAAATTTTTTTGGACGTATGGGACGGTGCATTTAGTTTGGGGTAGGGGCGGAAGTCCTATGGGGTTTTCCAGGGGGGGTTTTTTCAACCTCAAAATGACTTTGAGGCACCCAATGCCGCCCTACGGTATTCCAAGATTTCGGACGCAGGTCAGGTAATTCCCCAGGAAAAACGACGTACATGGCCTATGTGGTGGAAATGATAATGCAGTGACCTGTGACAACGGGGTGGCCGGGACTGTGGGGGGAGTCCACCCCCGTTCAAAGGTGGCGGTGAGAAAAAAATTCAAATGGAGGGCGTGGTGTTTTTGGGAGGAGATATGGTGGGGCCCCAAGGGGCGGGTTGGTTGGAGTCCTCCCCAGCTGCCTTATCGGTATGCCCCTGTGGTAAGGGAGGAGCAGAAGTACAAGAAAAGGTTTTTGAGATTGAGGGGGAAATTGGGGGAGGTGTTGAGACTTGTCCCGCCAGAGAGGGACTTACTCTGAGCGTGGTGTCGGGAAAATCGTCGCTTCAGAAATCTGGACAGTAATTTGGGGCGTGATGGGGGTTTGGAGCATCCATTGAATCATTAAAACCATTCTCAGGTGGGGGTGGAGGTTCATGGAGGTAAATCTGACCAAAAAATGGTAACATGGGCACGAGAAAGAGGCAGTACATCAGTTTCTATGAGTCCTTATGCCTGAAAAAGGGCCCGGGAAACAGACTGAGGTGAAGTGTAAAGGTGGGTGTAGGTGGGGGGGTAGCCATGATAGGGGCCCCGGAAAAAAGGGGGGGAGGGAAAGGAGCATCTAAAGGGTGTCGAATGAAAATTAAAAGTTTGGGTGTAAAAGGTGAGAGGAAGCAGGGGGGGAAATTTTAATAGGCCTTAGGTGTTTTTCTGAAAATGTTAAGGGGTTATGGCGGTATGAAAGAGATTGGTTTGTAATTTTCTGAAAAAATCTAGGTGGATGTTGTGTTCCCCGGGGAGCACAATTTTAAAGAGGGGGGGGGGGGGAGGTGCAGGATTTCGATGAGTTTCCTCCATTCCCCGTCTAAAAGGGGGGTGGGGAAATTTTTAATAAGGGAGACGAGCCCGTTTGTTTTGCAGAGAACGGGGGAAGGGGGGGGAGGGAGGGTTTTGCGTGTGGATGGGTGGTGGAGGGGTAAGCGGTGTCTTTTGTGAGGGTGTATGCGCCGGCAAAAAATAAATAAAGGTAAAAAATGATTTTGTGTGTGGGATTTGTGTTTTTTTTAAGTCCTCCCAGAGTGGCGATAGTTGGTGAGGACGGAATGTGTAATCAGGGTGGTGATGTGGCCCCAAGAGGGGCTGGAATATGTCTGTGGCTTTTGGGGATTTATTAAAGGGGATGTTGGTTACGTGTGCATTTGGGGGGGGGTGTGGGAGAGAATATTTTTTTTGTTAAGATGGATATGCTGCGAGACAAATAGAGTGTACTTTCTCAGGGAGTGGATTGAAATTTTTTCGTATTTGGGCTAAAATTAGTCATAGGGCGTGGGGGTGGAGGTTGGTGGGGGACGCTCGCGGACTATATAGAAGTTTTTGGGGAAATTAAATAAAAGTGGTTAGGTATGAGGGGGGTTGGGGGGTTTTCGGTCCTATGGGGGAGTTAGTTGGGAAGAACGGGGAGGGGATGACTTGGACAGGGTGGGATGTGTCGAAAAGGAATGGTTTAAAAATTTTTATGGAGAGGGGAAAAAAGTATTAATAATTTAAAAATGGAGGGCTAATATTTAGAGGAAGGTTAAAGAGGTTGCTAGGGGGGGGGGTGCGTGGGAATTTTTTTCCATGGATAAAATTTGCTAAAAAAAAGGGAAGGGAGGGTTTTGAAAAATAAAAGGGTTTCAAGCTGAAAGGGATGCGGGCGGGGGTGGGGGAAGTGCTTTGGGGCGAAAGCCGCGCGTGTGTTTTGCGGCATAAAAAGCAAAGGAGGCGGTTTACAGCTTACCATGTTTAGAGGTAAGGGATGGTTGGGAATTTAGAGAGGGCAGGAGAACGAACCAAGAAGGGGGTGTTGGGACGGAGGCTTGGTATGAGAATACTGGGGGAAAAGTGGGGGGGGGGTGACGGGGGTTGGACAAGGGGGGTACGATGGACGTGTAATTTAGGGAAAAAGTGATTGAAAGGCTTTAGGTGGGGGCTATTATGGGAGAGGAAATAAGAAGCGTTAAGGGAATGAGGAAGGGGGAAAACTCCCGGTATTGACGGTCTCCCGGAGAATTTTTTTTACAAAATTGGGCGTTGATAAGGATTTTATAGTTTGGTTATTTAATATATGAAGGAGAAGGGGAAGTTGGGGGAGAAGGGAAAAAAGATTTTTGTGTTGGTCCCCAAGGTCAAGGGGGGAGCCACCCCTTGGGAGTCCGAGCCCTATCACTGATGTGTCAGACTATAAAAGGGGTTTTTCAAAAATTTTAGGTAATAGGGTTTAAATGTTTGTGGAGGGGTGGTGTCAAATCTCGTTTGGGTTGCCGGGGAAAGGGCGAGATTGAAGGGGGCATGGGTACAGAAGTTTTGTGGGGAACTAAGGGTGGGGTGGAGGGGGGGCTTGTTGGCTCTAGATTGGCAGGGAGTATGATAGAGTGGAAAAGGGGGGTTTTCGGTTATACTTAGGGGACAGGGTTTTGGGGGGGGGGAAAAGTCGAGTGGGTAAATACGTTGTACAAGGGGGGGGAAAATAGGTACAGATTAATGGGTGTATAGGGGGGGAAATTGCAAGGGAAAAGGCCTTAGACAGGGATGCCCCCGTCCCATATATTGTTTGCGTATTTCCGGCCCCTTTTATAGAATGGGTTTCCCTGCTTTTGTACGCCCGTGAGGGAAGTGTGGGGGGGGGGGGGCCCGGCCGGGGTTTAATTTGGGTATGTGACGACACCACGTTCATTGTGAAGGGATGCAAATGGGGGTGTTGGACGAGTGTGCAAATTTTTTTGGAAATGCCAGGGTAGCAGATAAAAAGGCGAAATCAAAGGGGCATGGGTTGGGGTTTTTGGGTGGGGGGTTTTGGGGGGAGTGTAATTTGTTAAAGAATGGGCGGTGTTTTAAAGATTTGGGGTTTTTTTATAGGGTGCAGGTTGCGGCGGGGAGGAAAAACCCGGGTGGTTATTGGGAAAAAATCATGGGCGTCTAGGTGTTTGAGACCCCGCCCTAACTCTGAAACAGCGAGTGATAGTCGTGAACATTTTTTTTGTATATAAGGTTTGGCATGTTGCAGTGTGTTCCCAATTACAGGGACAGCGATTGCGGGGGGACTAAGACGGGTGTACAAATTTTGTGGGGGTTACGTTGTGATTGGTTTTCAGAGGGAAATTGTAATGTTACCTGTAAGTCAGGGGGGGTTGGGGTTGTTGGATTTTAGACGGAGGGGTAAATGTTTGGGGTTTTTTAAATGGGAAGTGTTGCGTGAGGGGGTGAACGCGGGGGTTTGGGAAGGATACCGACAGGCTGGGTATGTGGTATCGAGGAATGGAGTTGAGGGAATGTGAAATAGTTTTTTAGGGCCCGTGATGTTTTTTAGGGAACTGAGAAAGGGTTTGTATAAGGGTTTTGTGTAGGTTACTTTTAGGTAGGTGCGTTGTCCCAGTTGAGGGTTTGTTCCCCCTGTATGCGTGGAAGAGTATTTGGTTTAGATTTAGTAAATGAAGTTAAAACCCCCGGGCGCGTGAGGGGAGTTTGTTTTCTGCATGGGATCCTTCCCCTGGGAGATATTCGAAACAGACAGGTTGTAAGGGTGGGGGTGTGGTATTGTGGAGGGGGTGAGACAGCTTCCATGTAGTTTTATTTTGTGAAAGGCAGAGGGGGTTTGGTGCTGGTTAAGTAGGTTGGTACGAGGGGGGGGGCCGTGGGGGTCGGTTTTTTTCGTGCTCTAAGTCTAGATATGGGTGGGTTAGCAAGGGGGTCATAAAGCTTTAGTTATATCACGGTAGATTATATTATATAGTCGTGGGTGATGAGGGGGGGAGGGGAAGTGAAGAGCGAAGGAAGGTTCTTGCGGTAAAGTTCTATGGTACGAGGTGTCCGTAACAGAGTTTGTTGGGAGGAGGTGGGATTCCGGCTTCTCAGAGGGTTATGAATGCAAACGTTAGGGATTTCGTATATCTGTGGATTGAAAAGAGTGAGTGAAGGGTTTTCCTAGGTTTGGAGGCGTCCAGGGGGGTAAACAGCGGGCTCGCCTTCCTGGGGGGGGGTCGTGAGAGTGTTGTGACTGTGGGTTTGGAATGGTTTCCTGGTTTTCATTGAGACTTTTGGCATCCAAGTGTGGATGTAGAGCTCAAGGTCTCGTTAGTAAGTAAGTAAGTAAGTAAGTTTATTCAGGTAAACACAAATACAGTTACATAAGAATTATCATACTTAGCCAGCTATGTGTAGGGAACCTAGGATAACCCAAAAAAGTCAGACAGTGACTTATTTCCATTGGGGTCCTTTTACCTTATTATTATAGTATAAAGGTTATAATATTTTCTTATTATTCTACAATGAAGGATAACATCTTATTTATCTTACTAAAAAGACATCTGCTACCCAAGGTAATAAGACTATCTTACAATACGAGGAGTCATTACAAGGAATAAGGTAAAAATATACACGTATGTTAGCTAAAAAATGAAAATATTCCCCTCCCTTTCTGTAGCTACATTCAATCAGGACACCTTTAGGCACTCTTTCTTTAACTGGTTCACGCTATGACTGGCTTTGACATGTGCGGGTAGTCTGTTCCATTACTTTATTGCTGTACAAAACAAGGTGTTAGAAGCCTCGGGCCACAGACTGTCGGGTACTACATCGTTGTGCTTCTCCCCCTAGTACTATGATTGCTTTGGTTCCCAACCTTGACAAAATTGACAGCAAGATTTCTGGACATTGTTTGTGAGCAATTTTTAACATTTGATTTGCTTCAGATGTTTTTACTCTGTCCTCAACATTTAGGCATATCCAAACTGCTGTAATTCATCCTGGCCTAAACATGTTCTCTTGGTACCCAGCCCCAGAAGAAATCTTACAATTTTGTTTCTGGGTGATTTGCTGACAATCTTTCAGTTTTTTGTCAAGGCAGACAGTACCAAGAAGGAGCAAGCGTTCATAATCCATAATGGCATTGTATAAGGGCTGGACATAGGGTCCTGCGAGCCTCAGTAGGTAGGACACTGTGCTTGTCTATACCAGGAACTTCAGTTTGGCATTCGCTTTCTTTTACTACCACTGTTCCCTTATCAAGTCTCCTGACATGTACATGGGTCAAAGGGGATTTCCCAAATATTTTACTGATGAAACCAAAGTGATGGGCTCCCCATTACATTTGAACCATCTTAAAATTATTACCCTTCTCAGTTTATGGTTTCGTGCCAAGAGAATGGCTTCAGTTTTGCCCTAGTTGTAATGATGGTTTGTTGTCTACTAACCTTTGCTGCAGGACTCCATTTCCAGTGTTAAAACATTAGCATATCTTGTGAGGTCTTACCTGACATACAGGAGCCCTGTCATCCTGCATACAGTAGAGTTTGCTCTTGACACTGAAGGATTTCATTGACATAAATAAGAATACTAAAGGGACCAGAATATACCTTGGGGAACTCCACATGTTATCGGCATGGGTTTGATTTGTTTGTTTGGATTTGACTATTTGTCACCTGTTGCTAAGGTAGGGACTTAAACCAGTCTAAGAACCATATACCCTAGCTTGAAGTTTATTACCTATATATTTGTGGTTGACAGTATCGAAGCGCCTTTGCAGGTCTAAGGATACCATGCCAATGAGGTTCCCCTTTGACATATCAGTTCAGGTAATCATCAGATTAATGGGACGGTGTCGGTTGAGTAGGATCTTCTAAGCCCGATTGATAGCTATGGAGAATGTGTTGTCCTTAAGGTACTTAATACTTGAGAATACACGCCTATATAAGAATTTTAGATATTATACTGAGTATACTAACAGGCTAATAGTTGTTACATCAGGACCTATATTTTTCTTGAGATAGAGTGACATCTGGCCTCCTTGACCTCCGTACTGTATTAGTGGTGATTGATAGATTTATTATGTGAGCAATAGGGATTGACAGTTCAGAAAGCACATCTTTTAGGAACTTAGACGGGATGTTATCTGGGCTGTGCTCCTTAGTAGGGTTTACCTTGCTTAGTTCTTTTTTGGAATAAAGTCATGAGATACACTTACTAGTTGACAACTGTATGGGGTTACCCTTTATTGGTTATAGTATGTTTGAAACTTGTCAGAGTCTGTGTTAAAGGTATTTGGAATGCAGCTGGTAGTTTATTACTAGTGTGATAGCAACAGATGTGTAGTAGGAATTCAAGCAATTTGCAACCTTAGATGGTTTCGTGCATACTCATATGATAGTGAGTACTTGTTTAGACTATCTACTGGCTTATGGCTATATACCCCAACTGTATTAGTCTGTTGCCAGAGATTCTGGGGTTATGCTTATACTCTTCAATTTTTGAGCAGTAGTGCTTTGCCTATGCTCCTTTTATAAGTCTCTGTTATTGTTCTCACCCTTTGGAATTCATTAGTGCTGCATTCCTGTCTGGTTTCTCTTAATCTTTTTAGAGCTGGTCTCTGAATTTCATATTAACTAATATCTCAGTATTCCATCCAGGGTTCATTCTTCGTTTAGATCCTACTCTTTAATGGTGCAATATATCAAGGATGGTTAGTGAACATGTTTTGAATTTTTTCCCAGGCATCGTCTACGTCCGTGCAATTGTTATCTCTGTCCAGTCCAATTGTGTAGCCTATTTACAGTGTTTCTTTACTGTAGTTTTGTTTACCTATTTTATTGTCCTGTGTATGCCTATCCTATCCCTAGATATTTTCCTGGTGCAGTAACTGATTGAAAATGATCACTAAGACCTGTGTTACTGACGCCTGACTGACTAATGTTCTCAGATCGGTTAAAAGGTATGTGGTTCAATTAGGGTGGCTGAGAACTGTGAATCTGGGTTGGAGTATTAATTCGTTGAGTGTAACATTTAATCCTAGAATTTGCTTATACCTTTTGCTATAGCCGTTATTTTGCTGCTGTTGAAAACAGTATTAAAGTCGGCCCAGTATTATGTCTCGCAATTGTTTTTCAACTCGGAAATAGACTATGGAAAGTCTTTAAGACCTGTTCCTGGGTGGAGGGCGGTAACTGTTCCAATAAGATGGTTTGGTTTAGGAAGCAGCACTTCAAACATAGAATCTCAGTTTATAGTTATTTTAAATCAGGTCTTGGGGTAGGTAAAGCTAAGCAATTCTAATGTAGGCACATACTCCACCACCCTTTCTGTTCTATCTAAGCTTTTTATATTGTAACCATCTATTTGACCTCGTCGTCAGTCACCGTATCATCCAACCAAGATTCAGAGATAGTTATAAACTGCCGCCCTAATTTTGTTAGCTAGAATCCTAATCTCTGCCAATTTAGGAAGAAGGGGATCTTGCATTGACATGAATAAAGTGAAGGCCTGTTTTCATAAAACAATCATAATCATCAATATATGGCAATGGGTCATTTGTATTAAAATTAGGTAAATCAATGTCATCACTGCTAAAGGGTAACTGTGCCAAAGTGCATTGTTACACACAAAATGAATTCTGGCACCGTTGCTATAATTGTACATACATCCATCATGCCCCACCCCTTACACATTTTACATAAGGTGCCTTTTCTGTTTTTCATGCGTACTTTAGTACAGTGTATGCACCTGTTTGGTAGTGTTTGAGATAATAATGGCTGTACTGTCTCACATTGACCTATGATGCATTACATATGGAGTTAAGGTTATCTTTCCCTAGCTACTAGACCGTCATTATTGCCGTCATTTATCTGTCTGTTTTGCCTCTGCACAATAGTTTGAGGTCCTGGATTAATTTGGATATCACCACTTAAGAGCGCTACAATAAGAGCTGTGTGCCACTGTTTTTGTTTAGGTATGCGGTGTTGCCATACCTTGCGGCGATAGTGACATTTACTTTTCTGGTAGGATGGCAACTGTTGGGCTTTTACTGTCCAGGGCGCTGTTTACTTCCATTCATCTTTTTCCAGCCCCCATGACTGATTACTTTCTTCATGGAATTGAAGAAGAAATATAAATATAATTATGGCAGCCTGTACCCCCCTAATGCCTGCCATTTTCACTCTTCGCTCTTTTACTCATATACAATAATATTTATTTCTCTTTTCCTTTCCCTAGTACACTTGTATCTGCTTTTGCAATCACCACTGAATTACTAGTAAAATTTCCTCTTCAAAACCCTCTTCACTGCTCACTTTTCCCTGGTTTTATCCTTCCAAATCCCCTCAGTTCCATTTATCGGGGGTTGTGTGGTGTTGTTGTCTCCTGACCTGTTTTGCTGACTCAGCCAAATTTTTTAAAAAACTGAGGGGAGTAACGCCACCTACAACCTGACTTTCCTTGAGTTTATAGATATATTTGGCGTTTTCTGCTATGATTCTCTCACTGTACACTGGTCAGCTGAATATAGGTCAGCTACTATAACATTAACCTTACTGTTTAACTATTCACTTCTTTCTCACGACTGGCACTGAGGGATATCCGACCTATAACCTTGGAGTTTTGTACTGTTGATTTGACGATGTCTCCTGTGTTTCCCTCTCGTTAGCACTGGTACAGGTGATATGATGGTGGTACAGATATGATGCTACTGTCAACAGATGAACGTTATGTTAGATATAACACTTTTCAGAATGTAGGTATAATATAGTAGATTTTTTTATGTATAATTATGATGTGTATCAGTCTTGTATAACATGATTCTTGAGAAATAAGTTCTTTGCGACATGAAGTGTGTTTTAGTTTGTATTTATGTTACGTGCTGGGTTTTTGCACGATGAGATATACTTATATACTGTTTTGCATTGTGCATACAGTGCATCTGATTAATGTGATTTTGTGAAAATTTTTGTGTGTACGTGTGGGTGTGTGTGGATGTGGGTGTGGGTGTGTGGGTGTGGGTGTGTGTGTGTATATATATAAATATATATCCCTTTCTATTGTATTGAGCCTTTGTCATGGGTCAGACGTTATGTAATACTTTATATATGCATGATTGATTCTTTTTAAAGTTTATAATTATGGTCTGTACCCTGATACCGGTTTGGTGTTAATGCTAAGTTCTTGATGTTAAGTTTTAGTCTGTATGGTATACAGACATATCTAGACAGTTTAGTGACGTAGTCCATTAGTGTCTGAGATTTGTATATGGGTTTATTGTAACAGTATAGAGCTTCAGTTATTGTGTTCTAAGCTGTATTCTTTTTCTGTTTATTTGTATGTTGGTATATGTACAGCTGTATTTTTTTATATATTTTATTTAAATACAGCACAACATATAAATAATTAAAATAACACATGAATCAGCCATTTGCAAATACAATGGCCTACCATCAACCCCATTACATATCCTGAATGTTTTGTTCATATTCTTACTAAGGATATTCCATCACCTAACGGAATGAAAAGAGCAAGATAGCTCCTGCACAGAAAATAACATTAACAAAACCAAAACCTCACAATTTATGCCTGTGCATACACAAAACCCCCCACAGCTCTGTACAATAAAACCCCTTGCACAAAGTACACAGAAATTATAATACAACATACAAAAAAATATAATTATACATTACATTAGCTTAAACAGTAGGCAAACCAAGCCTACAATAAACAGTGCAATAACACATACCACAAAAAAAAAATTGAGCAGGAAACACCCGCAAATAAAAGACATAACATTATACATACAATAACAGCCCAACGTTTCTGTAACTTGAATTTTTTTTTTTATATTTTATTTAAAATTCTATTACAAGATGCAATATAAACATACCATGAAATGGTACATGTTATGACAGAACATTCAACACTCGTACCACAACGGTACACTGAGTGAACATACATACAAAATTACCGTAGATAACCTAACACAACCTACAATCTACCTAGAAACACAGTGTTACATAATGACAAAGATCTTCATAATACACTGATGTAAACATTAACATCCAACACTTCCACTATCCCCACCCGCCCCTCTACAAGTTGAAACCCTAGCCATTCTCACGTGGTTAAACACCATAACAATATGTAACATTAAAAAGTTACCATTGCCAATCTCACGTTATTATACACATTGTCAATGTTAAACGTTAAACAAGTTAATATTATAGCTACTCTCATGTTTACCTGGAGTTTACCTGGAGAGAGTTTCGGGGGTCAACGCCCCCGCGGCCCGGTCTGTGACCAGGCCTCCTGGTGGATCAGCGCCTGATCAACCAGGCTGTTGCTGCTGGCTGCACGCAAACCAACGTACGAGCCACAGCCCGGCTGATCCGGAACTGACTTTAGGTGCTTGTCCAGTGCCAGCTTGAAGACTGCCAGGGGTCTGTTGGTAATCCCCCTTATGTGTGCTGGGAGGCAGTTGAACAGTCTCGGGCCCCTGACACTTATTGTATGGTCTCTTAACGTGCTAGTGACACCCCTGCTTTTCATTGGGGGGATGGTGCATCGTCTGCCAAGTCTTTTGCTTTCGTAGTGAGTGATTTTCGTGTGCAAGTTCGGTACTAGTCCCTCTAGGATTTTCCAGGTGTATATAATCATGTATCTCTCCCTCCTGCGTTCCAGGGAATACAGGTTTAGAAACCTCAAGCGCTCCCAGTAATTGAGGTGTTTTATCTCCGTTATGCGCACCGTGAAAGTTCTCTGTACATTTTCTAGGTCGGCAATTTCACCTGCCTTGAAAGGTGCTGTTAGAGTGCAGCAATATTCCAGCCTAGATAGAACAAGTGACCTGAAGAGTGTCATCATGGGCTTGGCCTCCCTAGTTTTGAAGGTTCTCATTATCCATCCTGTCATTTTTCTAGCAGATGCGATTGATACAATGTTATGGTCCTTGAAGGTGAGATCCTCCGACATAATCACTCCCAGGTCTTTGACGTTGGTGTTTCGCTCTATTTCGTGGCCAGAATTTGTTTTGTACTCTGATGAAGATTTAATTTCCTCATGTTTACCATATCTGAGTAATTGAAATTTCTCATCGTTGAACTTCATATTTTCTGCAGCCCACTGAAAGATTTGGTTGATGTCCGCCTGGAGCCTTGCAGTGTCTGCAATGGAAGACACTGTCATGCAGATTCGGGTGTCATCTGCAAAGGAAGACACGGTGCTGTGGCTGACATCCTTGTCTATGTCGGATATGAGGATGAGGAACAAGATGGGAGCTAGTACTGTGCCTTGTGGAACAGAGCTTTTCACCGTAGCTGCCTCGGACTTTACTCTGTTGACGACTACTCTCTGTGTTCTGTTAGTGAGGAAATTATAGATCCATCGACCGACTTTTCCTGTTATTCCTTTAGCGCGCATTTTGTGCGCTATTACGCCATGGTCACACTTGTCGAAGGCTTTTGCAAAGTCTGTATATATTACATCTGCATTTTTTTTTGTCTTCTAGTGCATTTAGGACCTTGTCGTAGTGATCCAGTAGCTGAGACAGACAGGAGCGACCTGTTCTAAACCCATGTTGCCCTGGGTTGTGTAACTGATGGGTTTCTAGATGGGTGGTGATCTTGCTTCTTAGGACCCTTTCAAAGATTTTTATGATATGGGATGTTAGTGCTATTGGTCTGTAGTTCTTTGCTGTTGCTTTACTGCCCCCTTTGTGGAGTGGGGCTATGTCTGTTGTTTTTAGTAACTGAGGGACGACCCCCGTGTCCATGCTCCCTCTCCATAGGATGGAAAAGGCTCGTGATAGGGGCTTCTTGCAGTTCTTGATGAACACAGAGTTCCATGAGTCTGGCCCTGGGGCAGAGTGCATGGGCATGTGGGTAAAAACAATATCTATATTAAACATTAAAAAAGTTATCATAGCCACTCTCGTGTGGTTAAACACTTTATCAAAATTAAACAATAAACAGGTTAACATTATAGCCACTCTCGTGTGGTTAAACACTTTATCAAAATTAAACAATAAAACAAGTTAACATCATAGCCACTCTCGTGTGGTTAAACACTTTATCAAAATTAAACAATAAAACAAGTTAACATCATAGCCACTCTCGTGTGGTTAAAACACTTTATCAAAAATTAAACAATAAAACAAGTTAACATCATAGCCACTCTCGTGTGGTTAAACACATTATCAAAATTAAACAATAAACAGGTTAACATCATAGCCACTCTCGTGTGGTTAAACACTTTATCAAAATTAAACAATAAACAAGTTAACATCATAGCCACTCTCGTGTGGTTAAACACTATATCAAAATTAAACCCTAAAACAAGTTAACCATCATAGCCACTCTCGGTGGTTAAACACTTTATCAAAATTAAACAATAAAACAAGTTAAAAATCATAGCCACTCTCGTGTGGTTAAAACACATTATCAAAATTAAACAATAAACAGGTTAACATCATAGCCACTCTCGTGTGGTTAAACACATTATCAAAATTAAACAATAAAACAAGTTAACATCATAGCCACTCTCGTGTGGTTAAACACATTATCAAAATTAAACAATAAACAGGTTAACATCATAGCCACTCTCGTGTGGTTAAACACATTATCAAAATTAAACAATAAACAGGTTAACATCATAGCCACTCTCGTGTGGTTAAACACATTATCGATATTAAACAATAGACAAGTTAACATCATAGCACTCTCGTGTGGTTAAAGACATTATCAAAATTAAACAATAAACAAGTTAACATCATAGCCACTCTCGTGTGGTTAAACACATTATCAAAATTAAACAATAAACAAGTTAACATCATAGCTACTCTCGTGTGGTTATACACATTATCAATTTTTTTGTTTTTTTTTTTA